>JANBPT010000196.1:0-57944 GCA_027575765.1 Tieghemiomyces parasiticus
CAGCACGTATCTGCTCTCATTCGCCATCGGTATCATCTTACAGTGAATTGTTATTCTCTTGCAGGTTTCTACGATGAGGCGATTCGTGACAGACGAATGAAGACCTAGGTCTACCCTGGTCCGCAGGTGGGAAATGGGGCCGTATGATTCGACCCTCTACCGTCCATCTACCGGCAAGACTAGGTGCGGTTTCTGCTCACTCCCTTCCCTTGGCCGCTGACCATGTTGCCCTTAATCATCACCTCGATACTTATTTTTCTTATTAACCCTTTTTGCCCTTGGGGCCCAATACGATAGAACGAACGGTTACTCACGGCCAGGGCTCTTTGGCCGATTGACCAGTAATGGGCGGTGGTAAAGTCCAAAGCACAACCAATTGGAGTCTCCCGCGCTGATGGTATTACACATTCCCAGGGAAGGTATAATTTTTAGGAGTGCTTCGGCGGGCAGAGGTTCTGAAAGACTTGATTGACTGGATAGCCTGACGACAGGGGAAGAAGTGACGGTCGATCATCAGGAATCACCGACCGTTTGGGCCTGCAACCTAACAAATAAGGCTTACCCGCCATCCCCCCCTAAAGCCGACGTGCGAACTCTGCAGCCAGAGGTACCATACGGAACTAAACCACATGAGGTAGATCCATAAGGAAAGTACTACCGTTCACGGCCTATCCTTCAGGATTGATAAGCCCGGTTCACTCTCTCTGGTGGTGCAACCGGCCACTCGTATGCCAGCTAAACCAGGCCCGACTGAACCATAATTATTAGTGATTTCTACCCAATACTGCTTTGGCTCTAGACAGGTTGACTCGTTTGGTCCCGCCATGGGAAACTGTAATATGTTTCGCAAGGTGAGGTGCCTGCAACTGACCATCCAATCCGTACCCCACTGCTGGCCCCGTTCAAATAGACTGCCAGGCTGTATCTCGCCAAGGTCCCTGAAGGAGAAGTTGCAGGGATAAGCAGAAAAAAAAGGCAGCCAGTAAAATGTCACACTTTCCAAGGGTTGATCCCTGGTCGCAATCTCCGGTCCGACGAATGACAGCGGCTCGTTGCTAGCCAGCGTGCCCTTCCTCCGAGCGTCTTGTAGAATGGCCCACCTGACATCGTCGGCAGTTCCACGGCTGACGACCGAGCCGATGTGCGGGATAGATAGAGCACACGAGTAGCTTTGGAGCGCCTGGGCGCTGCTACCTTGGCCTAAAATCGACTGGTGAGCCGGTTATCGGCCGCGCTTGCGTACCTATTTTTAGCCCTCGATATAGTCCTGGTTTTAAATGCCAAGCAATACTAGGCGGACGTCTGTTTGTTCTCTTGTTACAAGCCCCTCCCCGTGTTTATTACTTCGAGTCGATGCTAGACCTCGGCGGACCAGGGCCTGCAACTGTTGCTGATTCTGTGATGACTAATTTACATGCTATGGGCTTATCTTTTATCCGATGGTGGAATTAGATAGCCAACCAACCAAAGCGACAGAGATGATTAGCACCCTTGCACTTTACCTGTTCCAGTCCCTCCTACCTCTCTACTATATACACAAGGTCAGTCTAAACCCTGGTGTAGAGCTCCATCCGCCGGTGGTCCATGGCCTCTCCACATCACGGTAGAGCCAATGCCGGTCCATGTAAAAATGTCCACGGCCGTGGGAGTACAGAAATCACCATTGCAGAATGACCCCACCACCGTTTCCGCCAGCCCTCCGCTTACGCCTTGTAGACCCAATCAGATAACTTCATAGTCTTGAGGGCCTCTCTGTAAGGAAGATCGATTTCCTGCCGAGTTCCCCTTCAGTCTAGTGTTGGGTAACCAAGGGGGGGGTATTTTTATGCCCCGTATATCCAGAAGCTACAGTATGGCGACTGCGGGCTTCCACCTGAATATGTCGTGCTTCGTTCGCTATGGGCGCTTCGCTATGAAATCCGCGGGTAGGTCACTGCTATCTAGTCCAGATTACCGGGAGATTGGAGAAAGTAAGCAGGGTTTATTTTACTCTTCACCGACTCTGTAACAGCCCATGGTGTGCCTGGTCAGCTTTATCGCAGAGACACTCAATTAACCGTCAGGTCCAAGAAGGCGGTGGTCTGTACAAAGTCGCAGTGCAAGCGGTGGAATTTGATGACCCGTACCGTGGCGTTCAGAATGTGGGAATCGATGGTTTAAATTAGAACAGGGGTTGGTTGGCGCTGCCCAAAGTTAGGACGAATGCAAAGTTGGTAGTATACAGGGTGGTCGATTTGAGGGTCAAGTTTTCTAATCGGGGTAAACAGGCCAAAAACGGATCTTGTGATGGGACTTCTCAACCCTCAACCTGACGGGCGCGGTACTGGGCGTAAAATTGTTCAAACGACGACTGGGGTGACTGCGTAGTGGCCAGATGGATGCGAGTGGGGGAGAGTGAACTAGAGCTCCCAGGGGTGCGAACGGTATCTGGGACGCCCAAGTTGCCATAGCCCGGCGGGGAGAGTGGAGGATGGGAAGCGCGTGGGTAGGTGGAGAACTGGCCGCCGGCCGTGACCATGGCGGTGGGTGGAGAGGAGATGGTTCCAATTTCGGTCGGTAAGGGCATGCCAGGTGACCGGAAATTACAGCGTGACGGGGTTTTCAAGGCGGTAGCACGCGGCAGGGTGTTGGCCCTCGGGGACCCGTCAGTGGCATGACGGGCGGCCACGGGCAACCGCGGCGAGACTGGGCCTTTGAGGAACCGATCAAGGTTAGAAAGGGTCGGGTTGGCACCCTGGTGGTCAGTTGACACCGTGGATGCGGGCCAAGTGCATGAGGCCAGGCGCTGGCCGATACTGATGTGGTGGGCCGTGGAGCGCAGGGCGAGGGCAGAGACGGGACGTATGGATCCCAGTTCGTGAGGCGGTGGCCGAGCCGTGGTGGGTGGGACGAGGAGAGATAGCGGCCGGGCGCTGCGCGACCGCGGAAGGCGGGTTGAGGCTGGGGTGCTGAGAAGAGTAGGTGAGACCGACTGGCGAGGGGAGGGGAGCGGTAGCATGGAAGGGCTGCGCAAAGCCGGACCACGCAGTCCGGAAGGGGGTCGCGGTGGAAGTGGGGCCGGGGTACTAAGAGGCTCAACGGGTGAGCGTAAGCGTGGGGTAGGTAGGGCGGAGGCGGGCCGCGGGCAGTGTACGGCCACGGGAGGCGAGGAGAGTCGACGACTGACGGAAGGCGAGGCCAAGTGGCCCGACATTGGGGAACCCAACAGCACCGCTCCGAGAGAAGAAGGAGGCCGCAAGCGGGTGGCGCCAGCGCCCGCTGGTGGTCCGATGCGGGATGGGGTGGCAAACGAGGAGGTCGTGGCCGAGCCGGCTGCATCGGCCGCGGTGAGCGATAAAGGCCGGGTTCGTCGTAAGGTCGCAGACGGTAGACGACTGCCCGTAGTTAATGATTTGGCGATCGGGGTTCCACCCGAAGGCCGTGCGGGGCGGCGCAACGCCGTTCCGGTGAGGCCCTTCGCCGGCGGGCCCAGGGAGGGCGACGGGTGGGTAGATAATGTGGTTGGAGTCGGCAATCCGTGAGGTGGGAGTGTACCGATTTTGGTACCGTCACCTGACGTATGCTTGGTCGACCCCGGCAGGTGAGTGCCAGCGGGGGATGGTGGCTCCGCGGCCGCAGAGAAACGTGGGCTGGTGGGGCCTAGAGTACCACCGAACGAGGACGAGGCCAGCGAGGTCTGGCTACGATCGACTGTCGGAAGTTGGTAGGGCGTGGGCAGTTGGTTTGGGTGAATCCACTGGCCGTCCTGGGAGGAACAGGGGAACGTGCCAGACTCCAGGGAGAGCGGAGAAGTTGGCGGTACGGGGGAACATGAAGGGGGCTGGGCCCGCAGGGAGGGTTCGATGGTGGGCGAGAGCCACCGTCGCGATTTGAGCAACGACGCGTGGCCTCGGGGTGGTAGGTGGCGGTTGGTATTGGTGCCTGGCGGGCGCGCCTGGCTAGGCGCCGGATCTAGAGGCAGCGGAGAGGGCTCCCGCCAGTCCCGTTTGGCATGGAGATAACCGTTGATCAAGTAGCGGACGTTGAGCCCGCAGAGACTGCGGTCAGCTAGTGCTTCGATGTCGCGAGGGTCAAGGGCGGCCGGGTCTAGATCGCTGGGAGTGACAGTGAAGGAGAGCGCCGGCTTGGACAGTTTCACGGGCTGAAAGTACCGGGTGCGGGTGGATGGCCGGCGCAGGCGGGTTGGGGGCGTGGGGCTGGCGGGCCTCGGCGCGGATCGATCGTCCGATTGCGGCGCCCGAGGCACGCGGCGATGACGGCGCGGAGACTGGAGCACGCGATAGAACTCCGGAACGGAGTCGGCCAGCAGCGACCGGACGGCCGGATCCACTAGTCGGCCCGGTTCATCGGGCGAAATGACGATGGTGGTGCAGCGTTCCATTACAGTTTGGTCGGGGGCCAGTAGGTCATTGACCGGTAGCACTTGGGATGAGGGTTCGCGACGCTGCAGTAGCACGGTGCGGCGGTCGATTCGGGACCATCCGTCCAGCAGGGTAAAGATTCGTCCGACCAGGCGCGGCTGCGGGCGGAAAGGGTGGTGCCGGGCAATGCTAGGGGCTGACGGTAGGCCCCTTGGTACCGTGTTCGCTGGTTCTGCCGGGCTAGAGGGACGCGGGGCGGACCGTGCCTCGCTTAGCCGGACGAGTAAGGAGGTGCCCGTCGGGACTGCCCTAGAATCGCCGGCTGGGTGCGACGCCACCGATGGCGGCGACACGGCTCCGAGGTCAGCATTGTCCATGAGACGGGTAAAGTCCGGGGAGATTTGACTCGGTGAAGTGACCACGGGGTCGTCGCTGGAACCGGCGGCCGGACCCGCAGCCTCTAGCCTATCAGGGTCGGGTCGACTCACCGCCGAGATGAGGCCCTCGGTTGCCAGGGGTGATCGGCGCGGGCGGATGGGCGTGTGTAGGTCTTGGTGACTTGGGATGGCCGTAGCAGGTAGGCTGGTGATGCCCCGGCTAGGCGATAAGAAAATCTCGCCGAGTTCGTCAGGATCCTGGTCACCGGCGGCTAATTTAGCAAAAAATTCGAGGCTCTCCTTACGTTTGACGGCTAACCGGTCGAGTACCACCTGGGCCCGGGCCCGTAGTTCGGCCACGGTGGTATTGGCCGGCCGGGGAGATATGAAGGCCCGGAGATTGAGAGACGAGGACTTTCGCAAGACGGCGTCGGGACGGTCGCTTCGGTCGCCACCTCCGTCATGGGCCTGCACAGGAATAGCGATTCGCCCAACAGCAACTGGTACTGGATCCGTTCGCGGTGGCGAGGGCCGCCGTAGCCGGGGCTGTGGGGTCGACAGGCCTAAAGGGGTAGTCAGGGGCACCCCGGAAGTGTCTACTGGGGTGTCGGGCCGTGGCACCTCGGGAACTGAACCCACCTCCCCTGTTGTACCAAGTTGTGGGTGGGTCGGTGACCGCAAAGCGGGGGGTAACTGGCGGAACATGGGCGACGTGACGGGAATGGGCTTATCGACGGCCTTAAGCCGATCCATGTCGGGCATGACGGCCGAGAGGTCGAACACCTCCTCCTCGGGTGAAAGGTACGCCAGGTCCAGATCGTCGTCGTAGTCGGAGTACGAGAACGACATGGTGCAAGAGTCGGTATAGAGTCCAACTAAAATAGTAGTATACAATGAAGGGCGGGAAACGGGCCGTGGTAGGGCGGAATGCCCTACCAAAGGGTAAATGGGTGAGACAGGCGTGGTGAGCGGAGGGACGTGACGATTGCTGACCCGGTGAGACCCTCTTGGGCTATCTCGAATGGCGTAAGGCGGCGGGTCTTCGGGGCAGCGCGGCCTTTGGCCATACTATCGGGGTGACGGAGCGGATTGCTTCAGCGATTCAACCCTAAGGTAGAGGCGAAGGGGCAACTGATAAGTTGGGAATGGAGGAGAAGTGAGAATATGAACGGCTGCAAAGCATAGGACTGGGACTGGCTGGCAAGCCCCGCTAGATGCCAACGGCCACGGCTAAAACCAGAAGAGAAAGGCGCGCCAGTGGTGTCGGTCAGGTTTGTAGGCAGGGCTGCGATGGGTCGGGACCAAGAGCACCTAGGCGTCCAGCAGGGAATGGCAAATAGGGAACCAAATTGACGTACTAGTCCAGGTCAAACTAAATCTGGAACATGAGTAACAGAAGCAAGGTGGGGTCGGGGTGTGCTGTGCAAAGGGTTTGTGGGGCAGAGGGTGAAGACAACAGGAAGGGAGGGAGAGGGGGGAGAGAGAGAGCACGGTTAATGCCAGGGGCTCACCGAGACGTGGTGGGGACGCGGGGTATACCAACTGGGGAGTATAGGTGCCAAGGAGTACGCTTGTCTCGTGGCCCGGAGGTCGGCTGGCCTAGCGTGTCGAGGGCGGAGGCTAGGACAACGCAATTATAGTACAACAACGATCTGGCCACTGTCTATATTCTAAACAGAGACTGTTTGACGGTTAGAACGGAAATTCACCCACCCGTGGTCCAGACCCCTCCCACTTCAACTCCTGTCCTCTCCGTCTTGCTCTTCGCTACCAGCTGGCAGCGCGTGGATAGCTCGCGATGGTTTCCCTGCAGGTGGCCAAGTGGAGTGATTGAAGGGTACAGGATCAAGCGGAGGGGCTCCGCAGGCGTCACGGCTTGTCCAGTCGAGTGGGAGGAGCGAAACGCCAGATAACATAACGGTCTGGGAACTTGGAAGCCGCTAAGTTGGAAACGGCATCAAGTAGGGGAAGATCACCCCTAATGCGTCGGGGCGCCGTACCCCAGCCCAAGCGGTAGGCAGGGAGAAACTGGCCATAACTGAACCACGGGCAGTACCCAGGCGAGCTGGCACGGCTTGGTGGACACGGACGCCCCACACCTCATCAGCGACCCCAGTTGGTACACCCTCTGTTCATCAGACTGTAACCTGGCAGCAATATCTATAAATACACACACACAGTGAACCCTTAAGAGTGAAGGGGCGATACATTGACAACGGCGCCGTCCCCTCCACCCCTGCTTTGGGCTCCATCGCACCTGTAGCGTCAGGGCGGTCAAGAAGAGGGCACTACGTCGGCAAGGTAAAGTCTTCGGTGACTCTGTAAAGCGATGCCTCGCTTACACGGCTGCCTCTGCTATTCAGGGGAGGCCAATTGGCCTGTAGGGTGGGCCGAATACGTCCCGTGTGGGCTCCATGCTTCCAGGCGGATTTTAGGGTTCTTCCTGGCATATTTACTCTGTGTGGTGGTAAGCGGAGCCGAGTGGTCACCACCACTATCAGGCGGCGGTTTTGAGTGTCAGGCTCTGTGCTATCTCATTCCTTCTTCAAAAGAGGTGAGCTGTGGACGCTCTCCACTTGCTCGATACGACCAGTAAGCAGGGCGTGGTAATGTATTTCCGATTGCACTGAGTGTCTGGAATATGTAAGGTGGGGGGGGTGGCGTACAACTAGACGCAGATTCTCCCACCAAGGCCCCGCCCTACGAGTAGGCCGTACAAATTGACGAGTATGTGCTGGAAAAAAAATTATTGAGCCATACATTGGCAATAGTGGGCAATTGGCTATGATTTTTTTTTGAACTGCGGGAACGAGCCTATAGCACCTGTTTCGAAGCATCCCACATCCATTTACGTTACTTGCATCTGGCACTGACTACACGAATTCTTCTACATCCCCTTGTTTTTCGCATTTCCGCTTTCTAGATTATCTCCGAATACTTCACTTTCTAGCCTCCGCATATTTTTCATATCTGATTCACGATGTCTGATGACGGCGACTACCCCATCGACGAGCCGGCCATGGACGAGGTCTTTGACAACATCAGCGACGAAGAGGCGCTCGAGGACCACGTGATGGAGTCAGAGGTCCTGGCCGATGGCGAGGAGGCCGAACTGGAGCAAAAGGAACGGATCACCACACCTTACATGACGAAATACGAACGAGCCAAAGTGCTGGGCACGCGGGCGCTGCAGTTGAGGTAAGTATTTTCCAACTTGGCTTAACTCGCCGTCAATACCCTACGGGGGGGGGGATAACGGTCATCCTCGGCCTTCCCCCCTAGTAACTCGTATAACTACTGAATCGCTAAATTCTTCCGCTATACCGTTTGTCACCTATTCACATACTACCTGGCTACCAGTATGAACGCACCACCGATGGTGGAGATCGAGGGTGAGACCGACGCCTTCCAGATCGCCCTTAAGGAACTGCGCGACAAGCGTATCCCGTTCTCTATTCGCCGCAACCTCCCTGACGGGGCCTTCGAGATTTGGAGCGTACGCGACCTGATTATCGAGTAGCTTAGCATGCTTTTGACCGGGGGCCTTTCACACGATTCCACCCGCTTGACTTCTCACCTCGTCTGTCGACTTCTTTCTCACTTGTAACTAAACATGATTCTGTTTGCGCGGTTTGCCTAGTCTCTGCTCGTCAGAATAGAGGGCGGTAAATAGTCGAATAATATCGATTCTCGATTGAAGCGCTAATCAACATAAGCCATGGCTAGTGGGGAGAGTACAAAGGCGACACGGTGAGGTCTACCATGAGGTGTCGGACCTGTGTAGAAACAATTGAGTGTATTCCTGAAGTTGAGTTGTTTTGCACGGCTAATTTACATGTGCATCGCCAATTACCTACACTGTGGGATAGCATCGCCCAGCGTAAACATTGTAACGGTGGCCGTAGACCATAACCTATACTAAACAGGACTTCGCTCAGACGCTGCGGAGGTACCTCGCCTTTGGAGGCCGCGTGTGCTAACTGTAACGGCTATAGGCCGAGGCTCAGGTGCGCAGATACTCGCCTTCTCGGCTCTGTCAGATGACGGCTACCCCGGGTCGAGTAACTGCAGTTCCTGGTGGGTAGGGTGGGAGTTTTGATGAGCCTCAGGCACGATAGCGGCTCAGCGGCGGGACCCGCCGGCCCTAGGCTTATACAGGGAATTTTTGGCCACAAACGAACCCTGCGTAGCGTTCAGTGTGACCTCACTCGACAAAAAAGCGTTGTCGCAGCCAAGGTTGTTGCGGTGAGCTTTAGAAAATGAAATGGTTATACTGACTGGGACCGACCAGGAGGGGCTACCCCGTACTACTGAGCGTATAGGCTTTAGTTCGCTCCAACTAGTATCGGGAGCCACGCTGGAATTCGAAGTGCTCACACTGGCCGTGCCGGATTCGTCCTCAGAAGCGAAAACTTTGAAAGGATTAGTTAGCAAGGAACGGACCCTGGCGCCCTCGGATCACGTAGTCCGTATCACAATGACTGGGTTCGGCGACCAATTCCTGGTTGGTCACAATCATCCCCTTGAAGAAAAGGACACTGTAGCCTTTATTCGGAGGAGCCTGGAAGTCGGTGTGAGGAGCAGACGGCAGCGGCTTACCATAGAGACTCAAGGTGAGGTAGACAGCACCAGCGCCAGCGTTCGGCGCAGGTCGGACTTCAGAATGGTAAGCCAGCGGACGGTTGGATAAGTAGGCTGACCTCGCGCATAGTTCCATGCTGTAGGTACTATTAAGATGGACTGATGCGCTGAGCGACGAATTTTCCACCGCATTGTGGACTCGAAAAGTCCTACGGCCCATGCTGCTGCATTCTCTACTGCTTCCCAGAGCGTTCACAGGCATGAACTGCAGCAAATGGCCCGGACTCGAGGCGATAGGGCCCAGGCGATTCGAAATGAGTCGACCAGCAGAGGCCGCCTGGAAAAAGGGGGGTACTGATGGAGTGGGTCAACTTTAGATAGAATGGTGTGGAGGAGGTATGTAGGAAGTGGTCTACCATGACCCACTGATTTCATACCAACCCCTGTCCCCACCAACCTTTGCGCTTTACCAACTACCAAGTTTACCGGGTCATGGTAGACAACGACCCTCTCCAGAGGGTATAGAAAAGGCGCCGGGGACGGCCCCGACCGAATCTCTTTAGTATGAATTCGTTTTATGTATTTCGCTTTACCTTGTCTTCACGGAGCCCCGTGCCCCCATTTTTACTATCCGCTATCTAGCTCTAACTTTCAACCGTTTGGCCTTGTCGGCCCCCATAGGTGAGCCCGTCTTCAATAAAGTTCTACCTGGCACAATATAATGTGACGATTAGCTGGTCGACGATGGGGATTTCTCGGTAATAAATGTGGAAAATGGACCTATGAAGTGAATCATATCGGCCATAAAAGTCGATGCTGGTAATTACGAGATAAAAATATCCATGCCCGCTTGTGACTTGACTAACTAGGCGAGACAACGAGTCCAGAGGGGCCCAGGTAAGCAGAGGTATGAGTGATAAATTGGCGCTCATTAGTGGGGGAGAAGACGGGGCTTGAGACTCGCTGCTCGGGCGCTTCTTTTGGGCCACATTTCCTCCATCCCATGGGGTGGACGTGCGGGGCATTGATTGGACCTTTCTCAGCGCCCGCCACCGCGCCGGGTGGAGATGCCCTCCCAACAAAGGCTTGACCGAACGTTGGATCCCTACAGTCCCGCCAATACTGGCTGCCTGTGCTATTGCCTCTCCCCTACCACATCACCTTCGCATCTCCACTTCGTCCCTTCGAACCCAGCTCATCTACGCCTTTTTTCAATCTTCAAGTCGCTACTTTTCTTATTACCCATCAGTACTCATCATGTCCGCCGAAAAGAGCCCGCTGCTCGAGGAGCCCAAGCAGTTCGTTAACGAGTCGGTGCAGCTCATCAAGCGGTGCACGAAACCTGACAAGAAGGGTATGTGGCTACGCGGGACGCTATGAATTCAAACTTGCTCTGCGGTAGCGTGGAGGCTCCCTTTCTAAGGTGAACGCCTCGCTGCCCGTGTCTACGGGTGATACGGCACCTGGTTCTAGCATCCCTGAGGCACGCTAACCCCCATATTATCCCCGACCTCGCACTCCGCTTCCATTCCCCCCCCCGCCCATCCACTACAGAGTACCTTAAAATCTGCCAGGCCGTGTCCATCGGCTTCCTGGTCATGGGTTTCATCGGCTACTTTGTAAAGTTGATTCACATTCCCATCAACAACATCATCGTTGGCAGTGCCTAGTCTAAACCAGCGGTGTTCGTTCTACCCGACAGCGACCCGTGTCTCGGAATTCGACTTCGCCGGCAGGTAGGCGGGATTAGAAACTCAACGGCGTCATCCGTCAAAGTGGGTGACGAAGTTGACCCTCTTCTATCCCACCTTCAGCAGCCCGCAGGGGTCGATGATAATGCACCCCGCCCGTCGGGTGTGTCTATCTGTATATTGCGGAAAACCCAAATAAACATCAGGTGCGACGGATAAGGGTGGTTTACAAGCAGAGGGGCCGAAACAGTTGGAATTCCAATGGGTTGAGACAGTGTGAAACGACGCTGTTGAACCACCTTAAGTGCACCATGGCACGCTGAAAGTTGGATGCATTAGGCGTCGATATACCTCCAGGAGGTATAAAAAAAAGAAAAAAAAGGTGCCCACAGGCTCGAGCACTTCGGTTAAGAATGGCCACATCTGACTACGTAGATCCACACTGAGCTTACATTGAACCAACGCGCCAAGGCTCCTCGTCTAATTGTACCGGTCACCATCGTACTCCGATACTACTTTCCACCCTCCCCACCGTACTCCAACGTTCGTTCCGCATTCGCCCACCATGTTCTACGTTATCGGCCTCGGCCTTGCTGACGAGAGGGACATCACCGTCAAGGGCCTGGAGACCGTACGGCGGTGCGAGCGCGTCTATCTGGAAGCGTACACCAGTATTCTCATGGTTGAGACCGAGCGACTCGTAAGTAGACGGAGGACTTCAGACCCGTCACCAAGGAGTCAGGAATCGTTTTAACCGACCATGCTCTGTCGTGGTAGGATCAGCACAACCTGGTTTGGTTCTTCATTTATTTGGTTTGCCAGGCAGTCGCGGAAGAAAGCTATCGTGCCGACTTTAGACGCCTGGCGTTTCGTTGCTTGGCCTTCCACCACCACCTCGACCCTGCTGACGCATCGTCTATCGCGCCATATAAGGCACCATCTGTCTACCTACTCCCTTCCTTGCGGTCCAATATGTAGGAAAAGTTTTACGAGCGGTCTGTTATTACCGCCGACCGTGAAATGGTCGAGACATCGAGCGACGAGATCCTCAAGGACGCCGATAAGGTCGACGTTGCCTTCCTGGTCGTCGGCGATCCGTTCGGGTAAGTGTATTACCCAACGTGCCCCAATTACCCCTTCAAATAATGAGCAAGAACAGGGGCTACCGAACTATATGAGCGCTAAATCCTACCGCCTCTCAATGGTCCAACTGTTTTTCTCTTCCCCCCTCCTCGCGCCCTCGCCCCGTTCAGTGCCACCACTCACACCGATCTTGTGCTGCGGGCGCGCGAATTAGGCATTCCGGTCGAGGTTATCCACAACGCCTCCATCATGAATGCAGCGGGGTGCTGTGGGGTCCAGCTCTACAACTTTGGCCAGACCGTATCCATCGTATTCTTTCACGATAACTGGCGCCCGGACAGCTTTTACGAGCGGATCCGCGAAAACCGGTCCATCGGTCTGCATACCCTGTGCCTACTGGACATCAAGGTTAAGGAGCAGTCCTGGGAAAACATGGCCCGCGGCCGCAAGATTTACGAACCCCCGCGCTACATGACCGTTAACCAGTGCGTGGACCAGTTGCTTGAGGTTGAGGAGAAGCGCGGGGAAAAGGTATACACCGAGGAAACCCTGGCCGTGGGCATTGCCCGCGTGGGGTCCGCCACCCAACTCGTCCGCGCTGGTACCCTCGCCCAGCTTCGCGAGGTCGATTTTGGCGCCCCGTTGCACTCCCTCGTCCTCCTCGGGTCACGGTTACACTACCTTGAATTCGACATGCTTCGCCAGAACGCTGTTGACCTTGAAAAACTCAATGAAGTCATCGCCCGGGATTTCCCCGAGAAATAGGTTTGACCTATGACTAGGCCCCGGCACTTCGTTAGTTATACCCACCTGCGGCTAGTGGTCACCTACCTTCGAATAAAACGCATACCGAGTATATCACCAACCGCTAATCGTACTCGTTTGGATCAGGTACCACCTGGCAGCGTCGTTTTTTTTGCACAATAGTCCTCAGGTACGCGGCTAGAAGGTAGCCTTGCTCCACCCATGGTGTCAGTGTCCGAAACCTAGGTCACTATCTTCATACGGACCAACCCTTACCCTCCTCCCAGGGCCACAATCTAGGGTGAGACCGGTGGGGCCATCGGGCCCGGCAACGTTCAGAGCAAGTGGGGGCGCCACAACCCTCCATCCGACCTATTTTTCCGACCTATTGGTCCACTATTTCGTTGTAGACCCGAGTTGTTCCCCTTCAGTGGATGTTCGTCTGTTCTAAGGCAACGATAGTTGTATCTGTTTACTTCCTTCCATATTTTTTCCACGTCGCTTTAATGATTTACTACAGCCGGTTGCTCGCCGGTCTCCTTGGTGGTACGCTGGCCGTAACCCTCGGCAACCTAGCCACATTTTTCACACCAGTGTTCCCTCGGTCCAAACCCCCACGGTCGGTACATTATCTTTATCTCTACACCCAGGTCGCTGCTACCGTGGCTGTCCTGGTTGACCTCGTTCCTCGTCTCGTCGCCCCCCACGGCGGCTGCCTACGTACCACAGCGGGCCTCACCTGGTTCAACCTCCAGTCCGCCAAGTTGGCGAACTTCGCCACCCTGTACCGTCACTTGACCACTGTCGAACGGCGACCGCTCCTGGTGCACGCCTGGGCCAGGTGCATCGCGCTCGGTTTAGGGTGTCTCTACGCCATCATATTGGTCGTGCAAACGGTCATTGCCCGCAGCGCGTTCAGCCGCGAATTCGCCCTGTGTGCCCCCGTGCAGGAGTATGTATCCACCACTTTCGCTGTGGCAATTGAAACCTTCTCCACGATTCTCTGCTTAGGCCTTGCCCTTTGTCCAGCGCAATTATCCAGCCCGTGGTCACGCCAAGCACCGTCATCCAACGGGAGGTCTGGCGAGGACCTCGAATCGATTGAAGTTTTACCGGAGGTATTTCCTGCGACCGAGAAAATGTCGGCCGATCTGGCCAATGACGGGGTGCCGGAGCCTCCTAGCGTGCCGCCCTTTCCAACTACGCACGACTACATACAAAATCATGCGGATCAAGCGTCGAACCAGATCGATTCAGAAGCCGTCCACGGTGCCGGATGTGTACTGCGACCTAGCTCGGTGATTACCCGGCCGGACGAGGCGGATCTAAAACCCAGGGCTACCCCGCCATGGCCAGGTTTCCTAGGTGCAGACCCGTTACGGTGGTCGCGTCTCTATTCCATTATCTACGCAGGGCCGGTTATAGTTCTACTCATCCTCTACTTTGTACGTTTAACCGTGCACGTCGATCTCCTGGTACCTTGGTTTACACTAGTGATTGAACTGAGCTGGACCAGCCACTTACTCGCCATATAAACATATGTATCCAGAAGCCGGAAAAAATAATACAAGTCGGTGAAGTGACGCGGTTGGTCGGCTGACAATGGTTATTGAAGGTTGGCTACAAACTGACCAGATACCAAGGGCCAATGTGAGACCGCGGGACCGAACGAGGGTTTTGGTAGCAAGTGAAACCGGAGAGTCATTGGCCTCCGGGTTCCGTTCGAGCTCTATGCTGGGAACCCGGCCTGTACTGCGTGGTCCTCACTATCAGCTCAGCGCTATCCCTCTTCAGGTAATAGTCAATGATCTGAACGTTCGAGTTGAAAACGTTCTGATAATTTTAATATACTGGCATGCCATTCACCCCATTTTTCCACAGTACCCTACACCATATTCCCTTTCCGTTCGTAGTCATTCTCCGACTTGGCCATCCCCTGAGGGGCAGCGTCGCACGCCACCATCCCAACCATCTCCCTCCAACTGCCTTTTTTTACCACGCTCTTCCTCACTGACCGGACGCACCATGACACGCATGTTCGGCGAAATCCACACCTGTGCCGTTACGGTGACCTTCACCGTGGCCCTGGTCAACCTGCGCCGCCTCGCCGACTATCGCCCGACTCGGGGCTTACTCCGATACTTGTACATACAGCAGGTTCTGACCCTCGTCTTAGTCGCAGTGCCGTGTGCCGTGGTAATCGGGCTTCAAGTCAGTCAATACTACTGGCTATGTCATATCCAGGCCGCCGTACTCGCTTGCCTCTATCTAGCCAGCACGTTGAACCGCGGTTTCATAGCGGCGCTGAGGGAGCGGGCCATCTCTACTGACGACTCGCCTGGATCCAATTCCACGTCTGATGAGGCCCTCGCGGCGACCTCGTACGCTTTCCGCTTGAGACTCTGTACATGGTGGCAGGTTTGCCCCTGCTCCGTCCTGCTATTGGGGCTATCGATAGCCTACTTGGCCTCCGGCGTCACTGCCTGCGTCCTCAGCCCCTCCGTGCCTCATTCGATATTACACGGCTGCTCAGTCGATTGGAACCGGCCCGCATTACTCACCGTCAGCGCTCTAGGTGTCACTATTGACTCGGTCCTATTGGTGTTAGCACTGCGGCGCCTGAGATTCAGGACGACGGAGGTAATCAGATCCTCCGGAGTCGTGTCAGAGTCTGTCGGTGACGAAGGACCAACTATAGTATCCTCAACGCCACCTGTTACCCATACTACCACACCAGCCATGGCCACCATGCCCGCTCTTGCACATACTGTATCGCTGCTCAGTGGCGTCCTTATGATGACTAAGTTCACTGACTATTACGCCGACCTTGTCCTGTACCTCAACCTGGCTGTGCAACTACACCTGTCAACCGATCTGCTCCTAGCTGACAAGTCCATAGTGGTGCGGACTAATCTGAAAAGACTGTGATTGTCAATGGCGGAGTTGCTCCTGCCTCGTCTCCTGAATGACCGTGGAGCCAGTACATACCCTAACCTTTTCCTGCCCCTAGCTTTCTGTACAGCGCATAGCGTCATCAGGACCTTGGCCATAACCAGGCCCGTCTTAACGAGGGGGAAGGTGGAAGCGGTGCCCCCCTATGCAAGCCGCTCGAGCCTAGTAGGGGCGCCGCTTTCCTCTTTAATAATGAACGTTGATACTTGATGTGCTAGGCTTGATCAGCAGTTACGACCTGCTCCCAAGGGAAAACACGCTGAAATCAGGTAGCCACCGTAGTTCATCGAATGTTTACGGGTCCGTTACAACTATCCATTCCCTGGTACTCTAGACCGACACAGTCCTCGTCGCTCCTGCCAACCAGACTACGCCTTAACGCCCGCATTGGTCACCCGGACGACATCAGTACGAATATAGCTGTCCGGGCCAATTCGCTGTACCCGGGCGGGGAGTTGAACGGCAATATTAAGTACCCGGAGCCAAGCCTGTGTATTCTGTCCCTCGCTAGCCACACGTACATACACACTCTCTGTTTTCCCCTTTCCATGTCGGTTTAGATAATACCTCCTGCACCTGACCATTCAGCTCATAGGCCACCATTCTTTATCCCGTCCCCTTTTACACACCCAGCAGTGAATGCTGGGCAACTGGTGGGCTTCCCTGGGCCGTCCTTGCAGTCCTACCTCCCTGTTCGACCGCCTCCGAAAACACTTCGCCCCCCCCACCCCGTACACATTCTTCAACTGCAACGGCCGGCTGCCTAAATTCATTCTGCCTTGAGTATGAGGTCGAAGCCCTCCCCCCAGTCTGCATATTGGGTGTCGGCCTCAGTGTATCGATAGCGATGTATATAACGGAGTAGCTTCGGCGCCACGTCCCACTGGCATCGAGCATCGTTATTAGTCATTTTACAACCCATCAGGCTGGAACCTTCGGCTGTCCACAAAGCCGTCTGCGCCTTTTTGCCGTTTACGAAGACTTGGCCCGCTCTAGCCCGAAGCAAACAGGTAAGCATCCAATGCATAATTCTCAATGTCCGTAAGCTGCTGGACTAGCAGGCCCATTGGTCTATAACCGGGCGGGTTCCTCGTCCAGCACCTCCCGTACGCTTTGTATTCAAGTTTACTATCTTATGTTTTAACCTTTATTTACCCTTGTTGTCCTCCAATCATCAGTTCTGTGTTATGAATCTGAAGACGTTCCTGGCCACCGTGTTTGTGGTAGCGCCGTGGCTGGCCACGACACATGCCACGAATGCGACGGTATACAGCGGCCAGGCTACCTGGTACAAGCCTGGGCTGGGGGCTTGCGAGGCGACCCACAACGAAAATGACTTAATTGCGGCGATGGTAAGTCATCGGGAATGCGTCTCACTATTGATCCATGCTTGTTCGTCACACCTGAAGGTTTTTTTTGGAACTACTGCATCGCCTCATTGACTTTAAATCAAATTCTAATTCTCGTCCCACACCTCACCTCCCGGTTTCTTACCTAATTGTCTATGTAGAACTCCCCCCAATTCAACAAGACTCAGTGCGGGCAATGCGCTGAGGTGAAAACCACGCTTGGATCGACGACGAAGGTAAAGGTTGTCGACATGTGCCCGGAGTGTAGCCACGGATGCCTGGATCTGAGCCCTGCAGCCTTCAAACAACTTGGTGGGTTAGGAGGTCTCGGCCTCGGCAGGGTTCCTATCTCGTGGACCTGGGTTCCTTGCTAGATGTCGTCATCATCGGCTTCTATTTTGTGCGCCCGACCCCGCGTGCACCGGCCTCCACCAAGCCCCTCAATCTGGCCTCACTACCACTTGCAATGAATAAAACGTCACCAAATGATATTCCGTACAGTGAGGTAGACGACGGAGAATATTTCGAGATGGATGTCAGTCAGCTCTCTCATTTCTTGTTCCCGCAAGTTCCTCGCAGGGGGGGGGGTACCCAGTAGCTAGACTTCTAATGTTACTTCATGCTAGGATTTCCCACTGATTAATGCGGGGCTACAGCTTTGCACCAAACTCAGGTAGGACGCGCAGAAAATGGTGGGATTAGAGATAGGACGGCAAGAAACGGATGGAGTGTGAAGCATTGCGGATACTAGCACCAGAACAATCTACTAAACCACACTCTATAGGGTCAATGGTGCATGGGTTCGTCGACCTTGGCAAGGTGGTTTCAAAATGGCCAAGACTGCTCCAGGACCCATTAGGCGAACGAAGCAAATTAGTGCTCGGATGGTCGGAGTAAGCCTCAAGGATAGGTTCGTCAGCCATCAGTAACTATGACATCTGCCCTGGGATATGTGTGTCGTGGGTAATCCTGCAGCGGAATTCGTCGGCACTAACGGCTAGGATAATCGAATACACATGCAATCCCTGCTTGTGTCAATCCTAAAATATCTCCTAATGGTGTCACTGTGTACGGTCGCCATCGATCTCGCGGGAATCAATTAATCGACGACTCTCAGAGCCGATAGTAGATTGGGCGTATGATGGGGTATCAGAAAAGCCGAACTAACAACTCTTTATTGGGCTCTTCCTCGCTAGCCATCTTTAACCTATTGATTCTAGACGCTTGGGCCAACCGGCTACTATCCTCCCAGCCAAACAACTGCAGTACAGCCACGGCGGCTTCTCCCTTTCCCCGGGTTGATAATTGGGCCCCCGTTGCAATACGTTAAACCCTTCTCCCCGTCGTCGATCGACCTGCTCTCCATCTCAAAGCTGTCAGCCCACTGCCAATATTCCCTCCACAGCACAGATGATTGACCACTGTCGCTCATCGATATCCGCTTCTTCACTTCTCTTCTTAATCAACTGTCCATCGTCAACCATGATTGCCAATTCCGTCACTCGATCACCGAACAGCGGCAAGATGTTTGAATTCTTGGTAGTAGTGGCTAGTATAAGTGTGTCCGTATACAAAATGGTAAGAGCAGTAGTCCTCGCAAAATGCAGTGAGGAGTGGAGTAAAACCGATCCCCATGGACGAGCTGGGGCTGATAGAGGGAAATGGGTACAGTTGTCGGAAACACGATAAAGGGCAGGTTGGGTGGTGAGGCGATAGGGGAGATGGGGAGGGCGATGCTTGGCTTGAAAAATATAAATTACTAATGTGGAGTGGATCCGGGACCTGATGAGGCAATCCCGCAAAAGGGGGCCTGGGTGGTTGTCGGTGGAGGGGGATAATAGGAGAAACGGGGGGGAGGGCCAGGGCCCTGCGCCGCCCACAGGAGTAAAAGCGAAGCCAAGAAATATATATAGGCCGCTATCCTAGACTCCCTTGTCCGTTTAGTCGACCTCTCCATTTTACTACTTCTATAGCGTCCGGCTGCACTTACCCTCGGTCCTTTCTCCATAGACTTTTACTTCCTTCCAGCGAACTTGATGCACGCGTTCAACCTCAACTATTGTCTTTAATGTTAACGTCGACTTGCGTAAGCCTTTCGCTAACGCCCGCGCCACTTATTCTTTCTATTCCCTACCCCCATCCTCAATCGGCTCACTGGTGAACCGCCCCACCTTTCTGTGTGTTTTGGCCATTGTTTCCCAGTCCCCGTATTTCTGATATCCTTTACTATCCTGACACACGACTCCGCTCCGGCTTGGTGCTAACCCTCTTACTTTAGCGTTGCAGTCCAGCTAGCGTGGCCTGGCAACTATAGTCTGCCTCGACACTGTCTGCGAAGTTACACCTTGAAGGGCTGGCCGACAAGTACGCGCCAAGACCCAGTCTCCGATCCGCAGCTTTTTGCGAACGAGCTCCGTCGATGAGGGCGGGATCCGCCCAAACTCTCACGAGCCTGCTTCCCAACCCACACAATTCCGCCTACCACTGCGCAGGCCGCCTTCGCCGTTGACGCGCACAATTGCCGATCGATATATCTGTATTCCCCTCTCCAAGGTACCCTTCGCATCATTCTTTTACATCCCAGCTATTAATGCTCGGCACCTCACCTTCTTTGACCTTATCGTTGTCCTATAGTGCTTGCTTTTTTTGCTGTTTTGTTTTACCCCTTCGAACGTTCACCCATTGATTTATTATTCCCTTCTAATTTTCTACCCTCCCTTACGTCCTGCACGGCCACCCTTGTTCGTATTCACTACCGTTCTTTTCTGCAATGATTGATACGACATTTCTAGTACGCGTCGCGGCCGGCTTTAGCATTGCTGGTTGCATCGCCGTCTTTTACGACCTCTGGTCCCAGCGGTCACCACGTTCACAGTCCCTCTGGTACACATTTTTACTATGTCTCCTCGACTTGGGCGACGCCGGAACCAAATTCGCCGCCCGGCAAGCTCTGGACGGAGACCAAACATCGAGCGCCATGGTCGTCATCGATGGCAACCTTACGCACACAACCACCGACATTAATGCCAGTCCGGCGTCGTTTGCCTGCCAACTCCAGGGGTTTATTATCCAATGGATGACATTGGCCGCCGCACTTGCCTCGTCCCTGGTGGCCCTCAATTTGGCCGCTGCGTTCTTGCTGGATCACCAGCGGTCAGTTATCCAGCGCCGGCAAAAGTTCCTACTGTGTTCATTCTTGCTCACATCTTTCACCGTGGCCATGTTGCCTATCGCAGTTCGCGGTTCCGGCGGTTCCATCGCGTACGGTGATGGTGACTTATGGTAAGTTATAAGATCCCTGCTCGTAATGCGCTGTAAATCTAAATCGCGTCGGCGGTCTGCGGTTCATGGGGACGGTCGTACATCTCTACTCTCAGCACTTCTCCAGTCGCTGCATTGGCCCTCGATTTGGGCTCCTGGGGAAGCCAGAGGACGAGAGAGGGTGCGGACAGCGAAAAATGAACATTCCAGCGCCGACAGTGTGATTAGATTAAGTTGGGCGCTCACAGCGATCAATCCTAGGGCGGCCGTTGGTAAATCCGGGGTCTAACGGGTGCAGTAGGCGGGGCCCCGGTTGGGTTCGGACGACCCATCCCCTCCTCTCTTTCCGCCCGCTCTTTCTCTACCGTACCCTGGTCTTCTGGGGCATCCCGTCCTATTTGATTCATTTGCCTTTGCCACCCTTACTTTTGAGTCACTTAAGCTGCGTTGTATGAGATACACCCAGCGAACGGCAACCCGGCGTAAGATGACCTTGGCGGAAGTGATACAGACAGTAGCGCCCACCTATACACTGAATATCATTGTATAAGGGTACCTTACATGCCCTCGCCTCACCAATCCCCACCTGACCTGTCCATACACCCGTTTTTAAATAATCCGTCAACTGATACTAACGCGTCGCTCCTGTCCATCCCTGATCAACGCCACCCCCTCCTCCCCGACCCTTACCCATGCTCACCGCTTCTGCTGGCCACATCATTCTTTTTTTTTTTCAAAAAAAAAAAGGTGCTGGATTGCTGAGGACCAGACCATCCTGCGGGTGATTCTCTGGCTGGGGCCGATCTCCCTCCTGGGCCTGTTCAATATCACAGTATTTGTCCTGGTGGCCTACATAATCCGGCGGACCATCCGGCGTAAGTACGCCGCCTTTACTGCCAACCAGCACCAGCGGCTAGCCAAGTACCACTCTCTCTACCTCCGGACCATCACCATCCAAGCACTCCTGTTGAGCCTGGCCTGGGGCCCCACTCTAGTCGCCCGGTACTATCAGCTAGCTACCGACGGGGCCATGCCTTACTCGATGGCTGCTGCCCTGGCCGTCCTATCTCCTCTGCGGGGCTTCCTTCACGCCCTTGCTTACTTTGGACAGGCCTTTCTCAACCGACCATGGCGACGCACGGGAGTCAATCCGCCAATTAAAGGGGAAGAGTACCGGCAGCGTAAGGCTGAGCATGGCCACTTCTTTTCACCTGCGAATCTCCTGAGTCGCACCAACGTGCCCGACGGAACCATCGAGCTGATTCACGCCGACCCACACCTCCCCCAACTCCTCTCCAGCGAGTACAGCCAGGGATCCAGCACTCATGGCACTATCCCATCCCCGCGACCCTTCCTGGAACCGCGAAGCCATTCCGAAGTCGGATCGCGGCTCGATATTGTATCGAGTTGGATGTACAAAGAATTGAGCGTCAACGAAAGCCGCAGCCGGCCGTCCTGGAACCCTGTAGCTCCCTACGATCGACCGGCTTCGGCCCCACTCACGGCCTCGCCCCTTTCCCCGCCCCGGCCACCCCACTGCCGAATGTCTGTAAGTGCCTCCGCGATATCCACCGCCGCCACCAAGCGCGGTACATGGGATGTCCCGCGGTGCCGGGATCTATTGGGCCGCTTAAGTGCCGTCGATCCGGCCCGGACCCCATCGACGACACCGCCGCCACCTGTCCCGAGAGGCCCCACGGCCTCCTTACCACCCAACGCCACCCGTCAGACCTCGCAAGTCCTCCGGCGCTACCTTGACAACCCACATGCCATGTCGACCCCGTTCCTCCCGCCACCACCTCCGCCGCGGCGGCATCAGCACTACCAACGATCCGGAACGACCGATTTGTCACCACCCCCGACCCTTCCGACAATGCCTACCGACCTAAATTTAGATCAGACTTTTACAACCGGCGATCGGTTAGTAGACCAACTGGCTAGCGCGCTCCATGGCACCCTGCGGATTCCGTCTAGCCCTACCACGGCTGTTTGCTCCTTACGCTACTCCCACCTTCCGCCCCCGCCCCCACTGCCCTTTGCGTTTGGGCCCGCCACCTTGCCATCCAACCGGCAGATAACCTCTTTTCGCGACAGCTCGCAACGGGTGCACCAATCGATCCAGATGCACAGATACAATTTCGACAAGTGGGATCCTGCGTCGTTTTATTCATTCTTGGATTTCGGCCAGAATCCTAAACTCTCCCTATATCGGTTCGGACCCAAAAATCGGCGCAACGGCGGACAGTTCCAAGGGTCAATAATATAAAGTATATAAATCAATGAAGCCGATGGTAATGAAACGTTGCGCCCGATACTACATTATTGTTTGCAAACGAGCATGCGCCATGCAATGATGGATATCACGCCACCAGTGCGTAGTATTTGCAGTGCGTTTCCCCTTGAATTTCCGTTTCGATGGAGCCAAATGTTGCGCTTAACGAGCCGAGCCGTTTCATGTGCGTTTGTGTCAATGAACATACGGCAAAGTGAGAAACGTTAGCAGAATGCCAAAGGGTCGAGCCTATTAGTACGTGGTCTTCCAGCAGGCAGTAGCTATTCTATCTATTTCTTAGATGAGGCCCTCTGTCCAGCCGACCTACCGTTAGGGTGCCTCCCCTCCATTACATCGCATGGAGAGTGGCCCGAGTAGCTTGCTTTTGTCACATCTTAGACCTGCAATAACAGGGCCGGAAATAGCTTTATGGACCTAGCGAGGAACAGCCTTTGTGCTGGCACTTCACCCACGGCTTCTGATCAGCAGCAGTAGTGGCCTTGTACTTTGCAGCCTTGGCAGGCGCCAGACCACCACCACCATTATCCAGGGATTTTGCACACTGGAACCGCTCCGGAATCTTGCTGTTGGCCCGGAGACTCATAAGGACTATGGTGTAGTAATCCACAGGGGTTGAGAGTACGATATAAAAGTAAAGGAATATATGACAGTCTGTCGTTTATTGAGGCGGCCGGCGGACAGATGTTATATATCCATTCCGGCCTTGAATTCCAACAGTTGACGCGAAGTGGCAGTAGTAATGAACAACTCATAGAAAAGCAGCAGGGAAAAACACAGCATGAAGGAGACGAGATTATGTAACCGAGGCGCCCCCCATGAAGCCTCCCAGGCAAAGAAAGCCGCCTCGCTTCCGAACCTGGCTTCCTGATGGAATGTGCCAACTTCCATCACTGCTTTCCCTTACCCTTTGAGAACCAGGAAGGCAGCAGCCTTCAGACTTTGAAGGAGAACTCGACTTGACTTGGATCCTAACCCTCACGGAGAAAGTCCCCAACTCAAACGCCTCAAGTTACACCATATGGTTTCGCGTCATCTTTTGAAGCCACACTTAATTAAAGACGGCGAATTGGCCATAAACGATGGATACGTCAAGTGTGTAATAAATACTGTTTATTTCTGGCCTGCTCGCCTACGACCCGCCCTCGGTCTTTCTCTAGTTGCTTCTCCCCTCGGGCGACACACCCCGTCACCATAGGTCCAGGATACATTTTGACCAGGCCCTCTCTAGAATGGGGGCCGGACCTCGTAGAGATGGGTCTATTGTGTGTAACTCCGACATATGAAAATGCATAGTCCTAACCTACGGACGTCTGATGCGAGGTGTGAGCTCTCATCAGACTTGTATACATCAGCAGCCACAAGCCCAATGACACCCAAAGTGAGTAAACTACCCACCATCCCCCACCATGCGCAGCGTCCTGCGCAAGTGTGGTGAAATGATGGGGTGTCGAAAGTCCCATCTCCCGTTTTCTGGCAATCTTACGTCACCTACTTCTATACCCAACATAATCATATTACTAATCCATTATCTTCCGTTGTGATAACTGGCCTCCGGAAGACATTCCCTCGTCTAAAAACTTTTTACGAAATTTTTCTTATCTTACAAATATTACTCACCGGAACCGGTACCACTTTCGGGTATCTTTCCCCTTTATTAAAAAGGCAAACCGACTGGCCCGATAAATAAAAGACCAAGTCCCAATTACATGTTTGATAGTTACAAAACGATTAGTTCTTCACCCCATCTACTACCTTTATATCGAAGTGTCGCCTGTCTGCACCTTCAAAGTTAACATGTTCGTTTATTTTACAACATACTAAAAGCCCTTTACAAATCAAAACATTCAACCCCCCAAAAAACAATCTAGTACTTAATTTGCCTCGTCCTCCCGACACATCATCTATCCTTTTCCTCCCGACTATCCCCACCTACAACCACACCATCCCCCCACTATTCCGCTCAACAACCAAGATCCGCTCTCCCGCTATGTGGAACTCAACCCCCCCCTTCAAACCCGAACACCACAGGTGCAGGCTAGTGGATTATTGGGCACCACACTCCTCCCTCGGGCTGTATACTTCAACGCTTGGCTACAAACAAATCCGACCCTTTGGATACCTTACTCCCAGAGAGTACCACCTTGGGACTTAGTATCACGACACCTCCCGGCCTCCCACTTGTTACCTCGCCCATGCCTTTTAATCAAACAAATCCTGCCCCCTAAGAATTCTACTACAAAAAGTGCTAATTTACAAGTGATAAAGTGTTGTCGGTATCCAAAAGCCGACGTGCCACAAGACCCGGCAAGCCACCGCGGTGCCACACAGGAACAAGCACCACCCCCTTAGCGCCAACGATTGGCCACGGCAAATGTACCGAAAACCCTTCATGACTAACTACCGAGACCCAATTAAGACCCGACCTCCCACACATTTCCCGGCTATATAAGCCCACAAACCTAACTACTAAGGTCTTCACCTTAACTTTATCTATCTTGAACGTATCGCAATATACCACCCCTTGGGGTCTCGCATACCACAAGTATAAAATGGGGGATAGAGTACGAGAGATCCCATTGGGAAGTGTGATTGTGTTTATTTTCTTACTTTCCAAATATTTATAAAGCCTGGAGTTTCCCATGCTGGAGAGCCTCTAAATTAAAGAAAATAAAGTTTGCCTCACTCGGGACAACTAAAAAAGAGGTACCGATCGGGTAAAAAAAATCATAGAGAAACGAAGTATGCAAATCACATACGCAAGGCAGAGATAGGAGGAAGGATCTGTAAAGGGCGTGTGAGGCTGTGAAGTGAAAAGCATCCTAGCAAACGGTGGCGGAAATGAGAGGGGATGCCCTGTCTCAAAAGAGAACATACCTGCAGAAGAGCCCCACACCTGCAAAACAAGCGACGCCCGCGCCGATTTTGCATGTCTCTTCAGGGTATTTACAGGCGGTAGCGACGGCAACGCAGGGGCAACATACTACAGCAGCAGCACCAATCGCTGTATTTTTGGCGCAGCATCGTACCTTTGGCCCACATTCTTCAGCAGTTCGGGCGGAGCAGCGACTACAGGCTTCCAAGTCCTCATTAATACACTCGGCACAGGCCTTGACACAGGCCTTGCCGGCGGGTAAGCCAGCCGCGCAGCCGGTGGGATGCTGGGGAGGACTGTCAGTGCTCATAAGCGGCATGGTTGTGTAAGTAGGGGGCCGCGTAGCAGAAGAGCTGGAGGACGAACCCTCCGGGGAAGATTTCTTAGGGTTCACTAATGCAGCAGGAAGTGGCTCGATATTGTCAGGACTAATTACCGTGTCCATGGCGATATCGGCATTTGTTAGCAGCGGATCCTTTACCGAATCCTCCCGGGAAGCGCGTTCACCATCTTGATTATTGTTTACAGTCCTTGAACCGGACCCGGATCCCAGGATTGGTTGGCCTTGCACCGTACTGAGCGCGAGGAGGATCAATGGGAAACCACGGATAGGCTGCATGGTCGAGAGTTGTTGGTGACGGTGAGAGGCGGACGTCGGCTGTAAAAGAGAGCGAGGGGCGGATAATTTTCAAACATCAAGGCGCCGCGGTGGATATTTATAATAGAGCCGCCTAAGAGCATGAGGGGCATCGTCTGCTGGCCCAAGGGGAGGGGGCGGTGTCGGAACGGCAAGTGGACGAGGCAGGGCTGGGAAAAGGAGGGAAAGTGAGAGTCGGGCGGACGCGAGGCATGGTGGAACGAGGTAGGACAGGAAGGGGTCGGTCTAGGTCGTACCAGGTCGAGCCGCTCGACATACATAGCGGGTGAAAAAAGTCGGCAGTGCTCGCCTCTCGTTTCTCTCGGTATAATTGAGGCTCTAGTGCAACAATTCACACTCAAGGGACCAAGAAAACCTCAGCTTCCTTCGAAGACTTCGTTGTACATGCATCGGACAGGCCGGTGACACATCGGACAGGTCTCCAAACTGCGCTACCTTTTTTTTTCACCTACGCCGTAGATTATTTTTTTAGCAGAGAAAGCCAGGCCCGCCCGCCTGGGGTGCCAATAGCCCATGGCTCCCCTTTTTCCCCCTTTCCTTCCACTTTGCACAGCTCGCCAAATCCTCACAAGAACTTGGTAGTGACCACAGAAGACGTCAACCTGAAGTTACCATAAGGCAGTACCTGTAACCATAGCGGAATGGGACCTAAAGCCCCCTAAGCGGGGCCCGGGCGTTGAGACCGATGCCGTTAGCCGAAGCCCTTCGATGGCCCACATGAGGCGTCGCCCGTCGACTCACGATTTTTATTGCCTGCACGTAAATTGTAGTGAAATAAACTCGGTACGTAGTAGGAATGGACCCATAGCACCAGTTGGCTGGGTATGGCTAGAAAGAGAGAAAAAACGAATCAAAAGGGGGAAAAGGATAAAAGAAAGACCCGCGCGCAGCAAAGGGAGGGTGCAGGCGAAGGGTAAGCAGTGAGGGTGGAAGGCCCTAACCCCCATAATGATAGTGGTGTCCCCTTTTGGGGTGCTCCGCCTTTTGTTGCCCCAAAAGCAACTATCCAATATAGGGTCGGTCGGCCTTGCAGACCGCCCTTATTTCCCTATCTATTCTCTTTTCTTTTGTGCAGTTCTGCCGACTCTGTCCCGACCACCTCCAAGACTGGCCCCGCCCTGTCCTTCACTCCCAGCCTCCTTTGTCCTACGCACCTTCCCCTTCCATGGATAACTGTGCCAATAGCCATGTGTGTGGCATCGGAGACAGACGAATGACTACGTGGGTTTTGCACCAACCCGAAGGACATGGATAGGCACCTCAAGCTTCTCCTGGTGAGCTACAGCTTGCAAGTGGCCGGTGGCCTTTGGTGGTCAGACATCCTTGTTCAAGGCCACCCATAATAGCACTGATACTCAATACTGCTTCCTCCGTCTTTATGTTTCTCCACTCCTCTGTCCATACTACATTACTATACTCTGTCTATTGAAATACACCTTAACCATATTTCTATTCCATGGCTTGCTTACCTGGGCTTGGCTTTTGTGGGCCAGTGGCCCGATAGACTAATGTTCTAGTTTTTACTCGATGTCATTACCGACCTAGACACACTTGAATTGGTGGATAACATATATGGCTGGCAAAACAGTCAGATTTGGGCAATGCATTCGACTTTAGTGCAGGCTGTGATAATCACAGCGCGGGTCTGAAGGTACTCTCAGGTCAATTGGCCGTCTTGACCGGTAAGAACGCAATAGGGCTGTTGGTAGGTTGCCCAGGTTTCCACAGCACTCCACAGGGTCCATTGGACTGGCTGACGGGCCATATCTAGCCCGGCCAACCCTGGGGTGTGTGGTTTAGATCCACCCAGCTGCGTAGCACCCCTCACCTTTTCGCTCTGGCCACGCCTTGATTGATATAATGGATGCAAGGAGTCCTACCGTCACGACTCTTCCAATTCCATGCCATCAAAATACCACCCTTGCCAGCCAACACTGTTGCCCAAGGCCCAACAAGGCTCTCCTCCCCCCTTACCTCTCCACTGAGGCGCACTGGGCCGCTAGCTACAGTATCCTCTACTTGTGTCCTGCTGGACCCTCCCCCCACCACCAACAGTTGTTTGTCACCCTGCTGATTTACTTCCCGTTCCCTCACCACATGCCTTCTGGTGCAGTGTCTTTTAACCCCCCCTCCCCCCTCCAGCCTGTCCCCTCATTTGCAAATCCATATGCCTTTATCCCCACGACTTTCCTTGTCCCCATTTCCACAACGTCGTCGTATATACCTTGGACCCGGACCCACTTGCGCTAGTCAGCCACCACAACCACAGCCACCGTCACTGTAGCTGCCACGCCTACCGCATTCCCCAACCACCACACCCCTATCTGTTTTGGGGCACCTCGCTTATGAGCCGTTCAGGGCGACCGACCTCTGGAATCCCAGTACTAGCTGACCTCACTGCCTCCCCAAGTGATGATTTAGAAGTTACTCAGGAGCGGCCAGCCGCTGCGTTTAATGGCGACTTGGGGCGAGTACGGCCTCTCCGCCAAATGTCGTCCAGTGCGGCAGGCGGTGGGGTCATTGACCTGACTGCCGATGACGACGACGACAGCCAAGTGGTGGCTGAATCCTTCTGGGTACGTGGCACGCCCCTTTTACGCCCGCCCCAATTCGACATGGATGAGGACGACCTCATTTTTGTGGCGGAGCACCGGCACCAACCTGATTTAGAAGGCCTCCGCCCTGTAACCCGCTCCTACTCCTCAGGAGCTGCATCCACCGCCACCTCTCGTCGGCCTGGTCAGCGATGGACCCCACCGTCATCAAGCCAACAGCAGCTGCAGCCGCCGCAGTTCGCTCGGGTTAGTGGGGGCAGTGGTGGTGGTGGCGCTGGTCCTCTGAGGCTTAACTACTGGCTGCGGCAGGGTAACGGCATCCGACCCAATTCCATCATTGCGCGATCGTTGGAGCGACCAGACCACCACCCGCAGGACCTTTCCTACCAACCGCCCAATAACCACCACTCTACCCGTGCCCACTCGGACCACACCATGCGCCAAACTACCCGGTCAGTTCGGTATCGAACACGTGCTGTAGCGGCCGACCGACCGCGGACGGCCGCCTCCGCCTTCACTTCGGCATCATCATTTCTGGACAATTTCTTCCGCCTCGGCCACAGCCCAGCACGGCCGTCCTCGCGCCGGGTTGCCCACGCGGGGCTGCTCGCTCGTGAGTTGCTACCGATGGAATCAGAGGACGTAGATCCGGACTACGACCCTGATGCCCCGTATATTTCCGACGACCAGGAATTTGACCATGACAACCTGGGTCTCGACGATGTGGATAGCCAAGGCGAAGACATGATGATGAACCCCCTGGACTTTGAAGGGGGGTTGAACCCGCTAGCCACCGCCGATGGTTCGTTCGCCCTATGGGATGGTCCCGAGGGTTACCCCCATGGGTACCCCACCGACTTGAACGGGGACCCATCACAAGGTCCGGATCACATCGCCAGCCATCAGGCTTACTCGGAATTTTTCAATTTGGTTTACCCGCCGCCACTGCCAGAGCTCCACGGTCATCAGCCGCGACGTGGTGGCCAGCACCAGCACCCAC
This sequence comes from Tieghemiomyces parasiticus, assembly GCA_027575765.1. Lineage (NCBI taxonomy): Eukaryota > Fungi > Kickxellomycota > Dimargaritomycetes > Dimargaritales > Dimargaritaceae > Tieghemiomyces > Tieghemiomyces parasiticus. The sequence continues at coordinate 29,778 of JANBPT010000196.1, forward strand.
ATGGGATGCCGCGCGGTAGCCGGATCTTACTGAACTTGAGTGCCATCTTTGACCCCAACGCGCGACCCGAGGACATTGATCCGCGGTTGCGACCCGCCCAGCCGCGTTCCCCGCTGCCAGCCATTAAACTTACGGTCGCCCAGCAGCGACTGGCCGAGAACAACCCGGTGTTTACCCGTACGGTGCCCGAGTTGGACCGCGAGGGTCTCCTAGCTAGTTGTAGCACGGTAAATGGGCCGGCTGACCTCCCGATGGCCGCGGCCACACCCGCCGCCTCATCGGCCTACGCGACGTCGTCGTTAGCTAATGGAAAAGGCCAGGCCAAACCAAGTGGCCCGCTGCCCCCCTCTACTACTACCATGGCCCCTCCCCCTCTTGACTCCACGATGATGACGGCTGATGCGGAGGCAGCGGCAGCTCACGTGATCGTATGCCCCAAGTGCGTGACGGTCATCCGTGACGTATTTGCCACGACCTGCGGCCACATTGTATGCACTGACTGCGCCGCTAACTTTGGAGAAACCTTCTCCTGTCCAAGCTGCAAACGTCGGACGAAAAAGGCTACAATGTTCCGGCTGTTTATCTAGCGACGCATTGTCCCTCCTCTCTCCCTGTACCCTTGGGGGGTCAGCGCCACATGTGGCCTCGTTTGGTTATTTATTTATCGAAGCGCAGGGGCGTGTAAATGGTTGTATCCAAAGGCCCTGCGTCTACGACTTCCTTCGTCTTAGCCCTCCCCCCCGATTATCTGGCTCCGTGATTTATAGCACTAACAAACCCCTGACGATATGCGATGTGTAATATAAATGGCACTGAATTTTCGCGTTTGGCGAAACTTGACATCTCAAACAGAAGCGCTGCAGAAAATACCTAGAAGGGGGGATCCACAACGAAGAATCGAACGATATAAATCGTATTTGGATTGGATGATTGCTCACCTCACAAAATACCTTGTTATCCCTTCATCATGGCGTCGACTTCTAAAACCTCCCCCATCCCATCCCGTCCACAGCACCGATCCGTGTTGTACGAGTCCCTAGTTAGCGATGCTATTACAAGGAGGGGCGGGCCACAAGGCAGGTATATTTATTTGAATTGACGGTCACGCTAGGCTTGACCTACCCCTTGCCTCACTAGCGTCAACCACTGTGCAGTATTTGTAGCGCGTGTCCTATAAATTTGCGTTTCGATGGAGCCAAATGTTGCGCTTAACAAACCGAACCGTTTGCGTGTGCGTTTGCGTCAATGAACATACGGCAAAGTGAGAATGTTAGCAGAATGACCAAAGGTCGAGCCGATTAGCACATTGTCCCCCAGCAGATTGCGGTTATTCCGTCCATTTCTTAGATGAGGCTTCTCTGCCCAGCCGACTCACCTTTAAGGTGCCTCCCCTCCATTACATCGCATGGAGAGTGGCCCGAGTAGCTTGCTTTTGTTGCATCTTAGCCCTGCGATAACAGGGCCGGAAAGTGCTTTATGGATCTGGTGAGGAATAGCCTTTGTGCTGGCACTTCACCCATGGCTTCTGGTCAACAGTAGTAGTAGTCTTGCACTTTGCAGCCTTGGCAGGTGCCAGACTACCACCACCACCACCATCCTGGGACTTGGTACACTGGGACCACTCCGGAATCTCGCTGTTGGCTTGCAATCTCAAGAGGATGGTGGTGTGGTAAATACACGGGGGTTGAGAATACGATATAAAAGTAAAGGATTATATGGCAGTCTCTCGTTTATTGAGGCGGCCAGTGGATAGATACTATATATCCATTCCGGCCTTGACTTCCAACGGTTAATGTGAAGTGGCAGCAGTGATGAGTACATCATAGGAAAAGCAGCAAGGAAAAGCCCAGCAGGAAAGAGACCAGAGGACAACGAAGCAGGATATCCTAAAAACGACTCATCGAAAGATAGTGCATCAAACGGTGCAGGCGACTTCGATGGGCTCGGTTTAGTGTGGGCGTTTCGAATCCAGGTGAGAGGTCGCTGATAAGGCTGCAATCATGAGTTGGCGATTATTCCGACCACAATAATCATCAATGGTGGTGAATAATATCCCCGATCAGTTTACAGCCCAGCCATCAGTGGCATTGACCTAGGCTGGTATGGCATGTAGCGTCTACCTGGCACTGTCGGTGCAGCTCGAGGACTTGATGACATCAACAGCAACAGGCGCAGTGCAGGATCCACTCGCTCTGACGCAAAATGTGACGACGCATACTGGCTGGCCACTGCCCGTGCAAACAGCGCGTCACCCAAGACGCACAGTTGGCGAGTGGGTAGCGCACAGTTCTAATCTCAACAAGTGCAAACCTAAATCTGCTGCTATACGAACACCTCTGAAAAATTTGGCAGATAGTGAGTTCGATGAGCCACAAACGGTTGGCCAAGAGCGGTATAGCTTATCAGTATAATTATTCCCAGGTACGTCTGAATCTGGAGTTGCAGCAACCGACCAGATGAGGGAGGCGCTCTATGGGCCCATCGTATTGACAAGTTACACAGCGCCCGTCGTCTGCAGTAATGTCCATGACCTCCTTCCAGCGTAGGACCAGACTCCGCCATGTTAGCTTTTAAGACTTGCCTTGTTTGGTTACCTCTCGGTGTCCAGCAACAAAACCTAGATAGTTTGAACCGGCCATCATTGGGTGGGAGGACGGATGCCTTATCGGACTACTCTGGATCGTCGGTCACAGTCCCATTCACCCTTGGCTTGAACTGTCCGAACTCGCTTATCATGGTTCATCATATGCACCTCCTGTAGCCGGCATTATTCGCAAGGGCACTGGTATAAACTGGGCAAGCGCCATATGTGGCCCATTCTGTCGATGACTCCACGCTAAAACGCTCAGCCTTACAAGGCATAGGAGGCGTTGGGGACGCTGCAGTGGGGCCGAATGTGCGTGCTGCCCTGGACCCTCTGCATACTTATATATGTATACATACCTTTCTGCCGTTATTCTACCTCAAGCTGCCGAGCGTTGGTCAAACCTCTTTGGTAGACTATTTACACAATGTCATCCCACGAAGGTCTTAAGCCTTTTTCCGCAATCGAACTATTCTAGACACCGGCCGCCAATGTCAGCCAGTACCGATGCCTCGCTCTGTTTGGCCTGGGTGTGAGAGCGTGCACCCGCAGTTACCAGCTAGGGCCAATCACACGGCTGCTCTTCCCCACACCAGACCTATCTACGTCATAATACCGATTTTACGCATCTCTGGCCTTGCACACCTTGTCTCGGCGCATTCGGGCAATGTCCTCGCTAATTTGGCGGCACTTCGACCTTTGGCGTACGTGCCAGTTATTCTGGTCATGCCTTTTCACCTTCGCCACAGGCCGAGGAAGCCCAAAACCTCCAATAATCCGCCCCCTCTAATAGTCAGGGGAGATAAACACGCCCTGAGAATCCTACCTCTAGGCTCTTGCGGACCCTAGTTAGGGTTCAACAGATGGGTGATCTACCGTCATTCGCACACCTACCGTACTGACTGCGAACCTCCCTACACCAACGCGGTCATGATGACGGCCAGATAAAGTGGACCCCATCGGCCTTATTCACACCCTTCGCTGTGAATCGAATCAGTCATCCCATACTCCCCCCCTCCCTCCCCGCATTCATTTTATCACCCAGCCCCCACTGCCTGGCACCGTTGGTTTCGAGCGTCCGTTTCTGACGACTTACCGTGCGGCCAACAGTGTTAAGAAAACCCTTGTCTTCCATCTGCCACGCAATTCAGCCAAAAGCGAGCCTGGGTGTACTCCCGCGCTTCCCGCGCGCGTTTATCACCCATCAAATCGGGGTGGAGGGGAGGATCCTTCAACTGGCCGGTATTGGCGGGAAGGGAGAAGCTCGGACGTGCCACGTAAATGGTCTTATGCCATGGCCCGCATCCATTCCTGCACACTTGTGGGCCCTTTCTGCATATATACGACGACCCGCCGAGCCCGTCACCCAGGCTGGCCTGCTTACCACCATTACAACCCTCTCTCCGGCCGCTGTTTGCATTGGTTCATTCTCCTTTCCCATTTCGTCGTCCCTCCCAAGCCCTACGCTCTACTTTCCCTAACGCCCGGCTTGGACGCAGCGCCCCTACGTGTAAGCCCCACCACCTCAGCCTTTCACTCTTACCTTCAGTTGCGAGCCTTGTCGCAACCACGGCTACGACCACATCGTAACCCTTTCCCCGTAGTCAAGAAACAGGTCCACCTCCCCGGTGCAAGCTACTGTCCCGTGTAGCCTCAACTATCACAGTCACTCTCTCGTCAAGTCACCACATTCTACTTTACGAAGCACCATGCCTCAGCGCATCCGTACCCCGCCCAAGGCCTTAGCCTCGAGCCACAAGCTGGGAAAGGCCTCTGCCGCGACCCCGGCCCTGACCCCTCCCACCTCCTCTGCCCTCGAGGCCCAGCCCGCGTCGACCTCCGAGTCGCCCGCCGCCACCTCCCCCGCCAACTGCGGTTCGGACGAGGTAAATTCCCACGACGGCACTGGCGTGTTCAAGCTTGACTCTTACCTCGAGCCCTATGCCGCTTCTCTGCGTGGCCGCTACAGCTATTTCCGAGACTGGTACAACAAGCTGGTGCAAACGGAACAGAGTCTGGACGCCTTCAGCCGCAGCTACGAGAAGTTTGGCTTCAACCGCACCAAGACCCACATCATCTACCGCGAGTGGGCCCCAGGCGCCGTCACCGCCTGCCTAATCGGTGACTTCAACGGCTGGGACCACCGGTCGCACCTCATGACCAAGAACCCCTACGGGGTCTGGGAGATCGCCATCCCGCACCGCCCAGACGGCACCCCGGCTATCCCGCACAACACCAAGGTCAAGATTTCGTTCACCAACGCCGACGGAGTCCGGTTCGACCGTGTCCCAGCCTGGATCAAGCGCGTCACCCAGGATCTCAACGTCAGCCCGATTTACGACTCGGTGTACTGGGATCCCCCGCAAGCCTACGTATGGAAGCACCCCCGGCCGCCCAAGCCGACCAGTCTGCGCGTCTACGAGGCCCACGTGGGCATTTCCACGCCTGAGCCCCGCGTTGGCACCTACAACGAGTTCACGGACGTCACCCTGCCGTACATCAAGTCCCTGGGCTACAACACCATCCAGCTCATGGCCGTGATGGAACACGCCTACTATGCTAGCTTCGGTTATCAGGTCACGAACTTCTTTGCCGCCTCAAGTCGGTACGGTACCCCCGAAGACCTCAAGCGGCTGATTGATACCGCCCACGGGCTGGGCATGACGGTGCTTCTGGACATGGTCCATTCGCATGCTAGCAACAACGTTTTGGACGGCCTGAACAAGTTTGATGGCACCGACCACTGCTATTTCCACGAGGGCCCCCGCGGTTGCCATGAGCTTTGGAACAGCCGCCTCTTTAACTATGGCCACCACGAGGTCCTGCGCTTCCTGCTCTCCAACCTCCGATTCTACATGGAGGAGTACCAAATGGACGGGTTCCGCTTCGACGGCGTCACCTCCATGCTCTATAAGCACCACGGGATCGCCACCGGGTTCAGCGGCCACTACGACGAGTACTTTGGCGGCGCAGTCGACGAGGAGGCCGTGGGATACCTGATGCTCGCCAATTACACCTTGCACCAACTGTACCCGGACATCATCACGGTGGCTGAGGATGTGTCTGGGATGCCGGCTCTGTGCCGCCCGGTCCTTGAGGGTGGCGTCGGGTTCGACTACCGCCTGGGCATGGCTACGCCCGATATGTGGATCAAGCTACTCAAGGAGGTCCGCGACGACGACTGGAAGATGGGCGACATTACGCACAACCTGGTCAACCGCCGCTATCAGGAGAAGACTATCGCCTATGCCGAATCGCACGACCAGGCCCTCGTGGGTGACAAGTCCTTGGCCTTTTGGTTGATGGATAAGGAAATGTACACCAACATGTCGGACCTGACGGAACGTACCCCGATCATCGACCGCGGCATGGCCCTGCACAAGCTGATCCGCCTCATCACCTACGGACTAGGCGGTGAGGGCTACCTCAACTTTGAAGGCAACGAGTTTGGCCACCCAGAGTGGCTGGACTTCCCGCGTGAAGGCAACAATAGCAGCTTCCACTACGCCCGCCGGCAGTTCAATCTGATCGAGGACAAGCTGCTGCGTTACCAATACCTCAGAAATTGGGACGCCGCCATGCACCACCTCGAGTCCAGCCACCCCTGGTTGGCTTCCGAGCACAACTGGGTGTCGACGAAGCACGAGGGTGATAAGGTCGTGGCGTTCGAGCGCGGTGACCTGCTCTTCATTTTCAACTTCCACCCCACCCAGAGCTTCACCGATTACCGCATCGGTACCATGTGGTCCGCCCCGCACCACATTGTGCTCAACTCGGATGCCCCCGAGTTCTTTGGCCACAACCGCCTTGACGCCAACCAGGTTTACAACACCACTCCGGAGCCTTGGAACGACCGCCCGAACTACGTCCAGGTCTATATCCCGGCCCGCACCTGCATCGTGTTGCACGCAAAATAATCACAATGGACATTCTCCTTGCACTTCCATGTCACCCTCTCTAGTTATCTCTGCCACCTTGTCTTACTACCATACGTTTTTTCGGTTTATATAAAAAACAGAGTGCTGTTCAACTATACTGTAACCTAGTGCTTCGAATACCTCCCATTTGCGTTGTCGTCTGATAACTGGTATACGAAATGCGCATCGTCCAGAAAAAACATTTACTATTTATTAGGCCCAGTAGTGTTAACTGTAGACAGAAAGGAATACATTGAGTAAAAAGAGGTCTATGAACGGGCTAACCCCAATTATCTTCACTTTACAGCTTGGAGGCGCGGGTCACCTTGGTTTCCTCATTGACCACCACCTCGCCACGGTTGTCGTACTCGTTGTACCGTTCCCAGTCCACCGCGAGCGGGGCCCCGATTAAGGCCTCGGGGATACCGAAGGCGTCAATAACGTGCAAGATCTGGGGGGCCAGGGCCGCAACGCTCTGGCGGACGCGATCGCCGACGGTGCGGCCGACGGCGGGGGTAAGGTAGCCCTTGCTGAGGTACCAGGCCAGGTCCGTCTCGATAAGGGTCAGACCGAACAGGTAGCACATGGCGTGGAGGATCTCGCCCAGCCCGCCCTTCGGCGTACGCTGCTGCTCCTCGACCGCCTTGACGAATTGCTCCAGGGCCACCAGCTCACCGAAGGCACGGGACAGGGCCTGGATCAGGTCGGACTCCTCGTGCATCCAGACGTCAAACAAGGTCTGGCCGGCCTTCATTTTGCGCTGGAGGTTACCGCCCAATTCGGCCACGAGGTCGCCGAGACGCAGGCGCTGGTAGTCGACGAACGTGGCCAGGTTGTCCAAGTCCCAGGTGGCCGGGGAGGTGGTCTGGGTAGGACGGGCGAGCTGGACGCGGCCCTTCTGGACATCCGAGAGAAGCTCCTTGGCCACCTTCTGCATGAGCACCGAGTTGTCGCCCTCGGCGGTGATACCGGCATGGGAGAGACCAATGACGGAGGAAAGACGTGAGCAACGGAGGTAACCCATACCACCACAGCGCTCACGGCAGATGGTACCCACACGCTCCACATGCCAGGTGACCAGGGGCTTCATGACACAGGTGAGGCGGACCACTTCAGTGGGGTCGGACATGGGGTTCATCCACACCCGCTTGACGTGGTTGAGACCGAAATTGAGGGCCACCACGCGGGTGACGAGCGGGATGAGGGCGCGTTGCTGCAACTGGTAGCTGAGAATCGGGGCGTCCGACTTACCCGTGGGGCCCACCGTGTGGCGAGTCGCCGCGTAGCGGAGTGCAATGGTGAGCGCCACTTTGGCCGCCGCCAGGGTCAGGGCAGCGATGCAGATGCGGCCGCTCAGCAGCTGGTCGGCTACCCGGATGAACCGGTTACGCCGGCCGGCGATCTTGGAGGAGAACTGGCCGTTGGGTGCCACGTCCGAATGGCGGTTGAGGAGGTTGACCCGGGGCACGCGCACGTGGTCGAAGGCCAACAGGGCGTTATCTACGCCATCCAGGTCCTGCTTGCGGCCCATGTCCCGGATGGTCACGCCCGGGTATACACTGCCGTCCTGGTAGCGAATCGGCACCAGGAAGGCGTGGATGCCCTCTTCCTTTCCGTTGACGTTGGTCTGTGCGAACACAATGCAGTATTTGGCGTGTATCGCGCCATTGGTGATCCAGAATTTCTGGCTCTTGGTCGTGGGGCTGTGGATGACGAACTCCTGCGTTTGGGCGTCGTAGACGGCGGTCGTCTCCATCTCGATGGCGTTGTTACCATAGCCCAGCTCGGTGAGGCCGAAGCAACCGATAGCATCCAGGTTATCAACATCGGGAATGAGGTAACGGTGGCGCTCGGTACCCAGCTTGATGAGCGTACCGCCAAACTAGGAAAGGGTAGTAGTAGCCGACCAATCAAAATTGCAGTGGGTGGCTGAGTTAATACTGTGGTGGCAAAGAGGCAGATGCCTCGGTAATGCTAGTCATCACGCGGCAGTTCTCGGTGTAGGGAACCAAAAGGTCACACTGTAGCTTACCAGGTTGAAGTGAACGGTCATTTTAGTGGTTGTGCCACCGTCGATAATACCCATAACCTCATGGACTGTGAATGGGAAAATGGGGCCGCTTCATGGGAAACGTGGAGCAAATCAATTAGGACAGTAAACAATGGCTGCAGTGCCAGGTTTGGGCAATCCAACAACAATTAAAGAATGATGGCTGCTGGTGTCCCTTTCAAGTTGGCGTGTGGCAAGGTGGACGAGACAACTTCGCCGTATCCATCTCTTAGCCCCCCCCATGGCGCGCATATCCGTGGTACTTACCGGCAAAGATATTCAAGGGGTTACGCTCAAAGTCGAGCACCGAAATGAACCCGGCCTGGCCAATGAGGCGGAGACGGCGGTAGGCGAGGTCGCGCTCCTCGGCAAGCGGGATGTCGTAACGCGGGGCGTACAGTTCATAGCGGTCCACCATGAACTGTTTGAGGCGACGGCGGTTTTCGCGGTTGTCGGGCTCGAGTATGGCGTTCAGGGCCTCCGGATCGAAGGTGGCTTTCGGGCGCTGCTCGGCGGCCACGCTATAGGCCGATGCGGACGGGCGCTGACTAAACTCCTGGAGTGGTATCTTGGACATGGCGGAGGTTGATTGGAATAGATAAACTGCAAGCAGAAAAGAGACAGGCAGATAAGTGGCAGTGAGGAAAATATAGCGGTATGATATCGGAGCAATAAATGAGGAAATTCGGCGACGGAAAGCCGATTTAAGTAGCAGAAGATGGAAAGGAAAAGACCTCACCATAGACGAGCTGGGTTAAGTAGTAGCAAAGAGGGGAACGAAGACAGGTGTTTGTATCCGGCCACTGTAACCAGAGGACAACAACAGTGGGGCCGAGCTTAAATCCCCCCCCCCTCGAGCTCGTTTCATATGCACTTGTCGGGGTATCCAAATCTGTAATGATAAAAATACTGGAAGTGGATGATAAAAGAGGAGGGGTGCATAATGCAGGGGTGGGAGGGGTTGCTGGCCTAGTCTGAGCTCAACGCGTATTTCGTACTTTGCCTGCAACCCCACACTGCCGGTTGGTGGAAATTAAACGAAAACACCAGTATAAAGAACCAAACCAGGTCCGCAAAGGTATCTCCCGCCCTTCCCGTATGGTTGAATGGTTTGCTGCTGTTGCCGTGAGAAATACGAGGGGACCACAAACGCACTGGGCCCTATTTAGCTACTTCCTTCCGAGCAGCCAATCAGTGACGACAGCATTCCGGACATCTCCAAACGGACGCTGTAGTGTTGGAACCGGGACCACTCTTGTCACGTAAAGTTGGCTTTCTGTTACTGTACACACCCGCCGCACAATGATCCGCTCGATTAATATCACCATGTATAGGTGATGGCGCCTTATCCAACCGACTTGTCGGCTGTTCAAACTGGTCGTCTGAACGGGGTTTCAAGTGTCGTGTTGGATTAACGATTCCGTCGTCTTTGAAACCCACACTCCAGGTCGTCGGCAACTTTCGAGCGTAGAATATGACGCGACTACGTGCAGCACAGCCCCTAGCATATACACCGAGAGCCATCATCGGTAAAGTTGAATGACGGAGGGATAATTACGCACTCCAAGCTGATATGGGAAAATAATCTAACAACCCTTGACACCAACAACTAAATAGTAATCCATTACCTTCACCGCTCCATGACCCTAAATTGGGCGATAAGCGAAGCAGGTATCAGCTGCTTGTCGAACGGGTATCTTGGCGGATGGAGTAGGGTCCAGATATTGCCGCACGGGCAACCCTTTCGGAATAACCTTGTCTCCATTTTTCTCACTCCACCCCCAACCACTGCATACGGACGATCCCCGTCGTTTACCCCTTTTTGTCTCTGCTCCCAGCAGCAATGTGCACGGGTTCTCTCCCTTTTAGGTTACCTACCTCGCGGCGATAAGCCAGGTTCGATAGGGCAGGCCAAATTGGCAGTCGAAAATACAATGTCTGGCGGTAAGTAAGGGGGAAGGGCAGGATACCACAAATGGGTGAAACTTCAGTCAACGAACTGCGAGTAATAGGCTTTAACCCTATAGATAGGACCTAGTAATGTCGGCAATGGCAAGTTGTTTGATACAAAACAGTCTAGAATCAGACCATTTATGGCCACAGAAATAACCTCTCCGCCCGCCCGCCCGCCCTGCTCTAGTACCAAAGCCGCGACCCACCTTTATCGAACGCGATGTGCGGATTTTCATGTTCTCGTGCTCTTAAGACCGTAGGGCCATGTACATGCGTGATGAAAAGGCAAGGGGCAGCGGTATATATTTTGGTGGCCAGATCATCATTTGCAAGTAGATGCTCCATTTGAGGTACGTCTCGTGGCCCCTTCGAAATAAGACAGACTAGGCCGGTTGCCCATCTGTCACCCTAGCCAGTTTGGCGGGTATACATTTTGTTATCTACCGGAGGAAGAACTCCACAAACATGCCAGCGAATAACCGGTTTGGACCTGGTCAATTTTCCTTACTCCCTCCCCCCTACACACTGTCCTATGCAAAACCCTAGAGGTATGTAGCTGTGTTGATCATTTGGGGGGGGGTTTTAAAAAAAATCCCACCCACAGCTGGTGTCACTGACGCGCGTGCATTGTGTCCGTATTCCTCGGTTAGTATTCCAGCACCAGAGTCAACGGTTGGACGAGATTATTGCCAACGATGTGACATGGATTTATCTTCCGGTCCCAGTTATTGGTACTAGTCTATAGACAGGGGGTCCCTAATATAGACTGATGCCAGACCAAGCCTGCCGGGGTCGCAAAATAATTATTGTGATGCTGACCATTTACCTCACTAGACGTGGCCTGTCAAAGCTGGCAATTAACCCCCCTGTGATAGTTCTAATAGGGCGATGAGAAGGAGTGGCTAAAAGCCGGGTGTTGATTAGCGATTGGCCGGATAAGGGGACAGTGTGAAGAGTAGGTAATCCAAAATTTTAGATCAACACTGATCCAAATTTTGAACCATGGTCTCTGTGGTGCCCGGAAACCACGTAATGCTTACCTTGGCAGCACATTACCACCCTGCACGACATAACAGCAGCGAACTCCCGACGACTAGGCACTACCAGCCAACCGGCCGCCGGTAACACACATTTTCTACGCTCCTCCCGGAGACGCCGGCCAGAGAAAAATATCGACCGAGGACCCCAACCCTTGAATGGTCTTTATCCACTTTTTCACCTACTTTCTTGTATTGCTTGTCAGCGCATAGCACTAACCACCTTTCCAATAATTAACTCCTCCTCCGCCTGTCTAAAGCGGCGAAAGAAAGACCGAAAAAAGGTACACGCGTTACTGTCTTATTTCCTAGCGCTCAAAAGGGAGAACAACAATGAAGTTATAAAGATGTCTTCAGTAAGTGTACAACCACTAATATGTTCTGCTCTCCCTTCGTCCTGTGGTGTAGTGGATACATGGGGGTGAGAAAACACTATAATAATGAGTCATCACTTAAACCATCAACCCCAGGCTAAATTCGAGCTTAGCAGCTAGTCTTCTCTATTAGTAAACATACTCCTACCCCAGGGACAACTACTAAGCGGACTGGCACGTGCGTTATGTCGCTCAAAGTCGGATTACTCTTCTTCTGGCAGCCGCGGGAAAAGCGGCCGCTCTCTGACATCCAACCTGACCAATTGTATCAGTGGGTATTTCGAGTCTGTGGGGTTATATATTTCTCTATCGAAGGCCATCAGTCCTTTTTCTTGCCCATTTAGACTGACGGCCAGTAGGGCTGGAGTCCCTGCCAACCGGTGGGATTAGCCCGTTTTGAGTAATGGTAGAGATTTATGCTTTTGGACACAATAGGAGCGGCCGCTCGTGTATGGGAAAATTGTCAAAGTGGCCAGGACAACTTGCCGAACTGATCGTGAGCTCGAGATCGGCAGTCTTGAGGACACTTAAGTAAGGGTGATGAGGTTTCCGATTGGACTTTCCTCACTAGGGACCATGATAGACACTAATGCTCTACTTAGGTGCGGCATGTGCGGATTTCACCCAAAGACCACAGCTAAAGGAAGGAGGATGGCCGACCTACCAGGATTTTACTCTTCACGCAATGTTCCCATCCAGAAGAGGCTAGGGTTCTGTCAACCAGGCGGCGGTTCTAGGCCTATATCCAATTCTCCATCCTATGCGATATCTGTTATCCAAAGTAGAGGAAAGGGTGGGGGAGGTCGGAAGCAACCCTGAGCCCAAGGAGTTGTTCATTGGCGCGCATTTTAAGATGAGTATCTGTCTGTAAGCAGGTACGATTTAATTTACAAGAGGAGAAGGCACCAATGGTTGTCAAGAGGGGTTAGCCTGAGTACTACAACGAGAGAAAAGGAAAGGGGGGGGGATACGGTATCAAGTCGACTGACGGTAGTGTAGCCTCCTGCCAATATTTATGTGTCAACCTCAGTGGCGTTGGGAGGGAAATCCTTAGACAAGCGAGCATTTGACGGGTAGGCAAAGCACTGCTGGGGGCGGAGAACTCCTTTGTAAGCCGGCTCAGTAAGAGGCAATTGGTCCATGGCGCGGCGGAGCGTGGCGAGGTCCGTGAGGGCCAGGGGTGACGAGTGGGGTAGAACGCGTACCAAGTGGGCCTGTATTTCGGCCGCTTTGATGCGCTCTTCTACGCTAGCCGTTTCAGGTTTATCGGAGGTGAGTCGCTTATTCTGTAGGGCCTCCAACTCCAAGAGGAGGCGCGAACTGTCCACCAGACTCTGTTCTGTGCTGGGGATGGGGGCAGGGGTCTCCGTGGCCAAGCTGGGAGTCCGGAACAGGGTATTAACATCAATACCGACCTCGGCCAGGACGGCATGGTCAAGCGGTGTGTTGTCAGTCTGGTCAGCGGGGGGCAGGTACTTCGTGATGAGACACTCCACATCCGTCCAGTTGGGGAGACCGTCGTCGGTGACGGTTAGTGCCGCGTCGAGCGGGACGCAGTCGGAGTTGGCGGAGGTTACTGAGGTGACCAGAGCAACCTCACTAGGATCCAGTTCGGCGTCGGTGGTATCGTACTGTGGGAAGCAGGCGTTGTAAACTCCGTACCGAGTGGAGCGGGCTGGAGGGCCGGGTGAAGGTGTAGACGAGAGAGGGAGAGAGAGAAGGGGAGGGGGTGACAAAGAGGGTTAGATTGTAGACTAATGCGCACGACCCTGTGGTCAGCCAGCCGCGCGAATCCGGGCACAGAGGGGGCTAAGTTAAGTTGTCGCCCTTTAGACCGTATCGCTCCGTTCCTACAGACTGGTACATACAGGCCTTGGTTAGGTGTTGGGGGCGAAGAGGGATGATGACCTGTTTGCGCTTGGAAAGAGGATCTACGGTGCTGAGGCGCGGAATTTGCGCCTGCGGGATGGGCGCGGATGGGTAAACGGCTACGGCGGACGTGCCTTCCGGTACCGATAGGGGCATGTCGGCAGACACGTCGGTGACACTGGTGAACAGGTAGCCGGCCGGAGTGGCACGCGCCAGGGCCAACTTCTTCGTACGCTGTGTATGTGTCGAGGCGATCGGCGCCGGATTCGGTGTGGGTTGAGCCATCTTGTGCGGGCCGCCTGGGTTAAGACGTTGGTAGGTTGATAAACGGTGTTATATGTAAAGCGAACTGTGCGGTGAACGGGGATGCGGAATGACCACCGGAAAGCAAGGCAGACCTGGTAATGGAAACAGAGAGCCAATTCTAGTGCAAAGGCAATGTCAGGGAGAAGGCGAGATGCCCCTGGTATAGCCTCAGGCCGAAGCACGGGCGTTTGGCGACCGCATCTCGCTGCTTGTATCTAGCGCTCACGCGTCGGCCTTGACCCCCTGCATTGCGCTGCCAGCGGTGGCCTGGGTTTCCACCAGCAACCTGAAATTCCAGTACCGTGCGCTATTACTAGTTTTGTGGCTGGCACAGCGCCACTTTAAGAGTGAAGCCTGTCGGGCCTCGTTCACTCGAAGGCTAGCTCGCTGCAATCCCACCTTTTCTTCTCGCTGACCAACCTCCGACGCCTGATGGACAAATAGGGTCGGATGCTGCCTTGGCGGTTTTTAAGGTATAAAGGCGACAGAGAACCATAGTCCGCGCTGTTGACAGCCAATTCATTGCTATTGCGACAGTCCTGGCCGTCTCCGCCGCCTGGAAGCTGGTTTGACCACTACCGCGCAGTCCAATTTAAAAGGGGGCCTTTGTTGATAGCCAGCCGCCTCAAAGAGCGATCTGCGCCTTGCGAACGGCGCCGTCGACCCTTGCTCGGTCGGGTTAAATGAACCCCCTCCCCTTCGCTCCCCCTACCTAACCCGCTTTTATGGACTCGTCCAACCGCGCACTGCCCACCCGCCACTGCATTTCAGCCATCCTTGCTTGCAAGGTGCCTTTTAGTCCATCTTAATTGTCCGGCCGCACGCTCCCTCTTGACACCCGCACCCCACTGCTACGACACACCCACGCCGCCTTGCTTGGACTTATCGGACTGCCTTCCACCAGGAGCTCGACTACGCACCTGCCAAACGCCGCCGAGGTTGCTTCTAGCTGGTGTTTTCGCCTATTTCAGTGTCGTCCAGTGCCCTCCACCTGTACTGTGTTTGGTCGCCTTGAACACTCTCCAAACGAACCTTCGTTTCGAAACCCACCCCCTCCCATCGCCCTTGCTTCTGAGTGTCTTCTCCCGCATCCCTCCCCCGCCCCCTGGCCCTCTTCCCTCGCATCAGTCAGTCTTGTCCTGCGTCGTCCATTCGTCGCATCCCTTAGCCTTCAGCACGACCTGGCGCCCTTTATCCCTCCGATAATATAAAACCTGCCGTCACCTGGGATCCCTATCCGGGTCTTCCGCCCCGCACCGTCGTCACCATGGCGCCGTCCGCGTCATCTGGTTATCACCGGTTAACGGATTCCTCTGAGCACCAGGGATCCAGTTCGCCCCCGCCCCGGCCCGGGCGGTCACCACGGGATAGCCCACCCCTAGCACCGAGTACCCAATATCCTCCCAGCAGAATCAGTCCGCACGCTGCGGCCTCCGCCATGGCCGCAGACTCCCAACCCGATGCCGACAGCGATGTGTTTGACCGCACCCTGACCGCCACCGAGCTTATGATTCCGCTGGAAGATCTTCCCGGGTCGCCCAGCACCATGTGGTCTCAGTCACCAGAAATGCGCGACGCGAAAACCCTCACCAGCCCGCGGGCCAAGTCGGATCGCGGGTCGGTCGGGTCGACACGCGACAGCGACGGTATGGAGAGTATCATATCGTTGCTGGACGTGGGGGGACCCGCCAGCGTGGTCGTGGTCACTGACGAGCGAACCAAAGCTTCGCACAAATACCTTGTGTTACAAGTGACGCCTATCCTGTTGATTGCCGTCGTCGGGTCAATGGTCTCGGGCTGGCTCTTCGATTCTGTACAGGTAAGTGGAGATCACCCCACGTCGTTCGTTTCGATAGCCCGAAGCGGCGATGTTACACGGGTAGCCTGTATGACAAATTCGGGGCTGAGACTCATGCTCCATTACCATCGCGCCACGCAAACATCCCTTGTCTCACCCGACGTACGCAGACCTGGCCTGCGTTCCATCAAGTCACCGAACTCTTTATTCTGGTCTCCATCCTCATGAACCTAAAGGGTAACCTGGAAGTCAATCTCTCCTCCCGCCTCTCGACACTGGCCAACCTAGGCGAGCTGGACGACCGGATGGGTCGTCTCACCGCCGTTCTGGGGAACCTCCTCCTCCTACTCTTTCAAACGCTGACCGTTGGGTTCGTAGCTGGCGTACTGGCCTCCACGTTAGGGTTCGTCTTCTCTGGCTGGGATGCCAAGCCGGTTGAGTCGCCGACAGCTGCTGCCGATGCAATCCCCATTGGAAACCTTCAAAAGACCATGCTCATCATCGTCACCAGTATGCTCACTTCCTTCGTAGGAAGTCTCCTGATTGGCGTCCTCAGCTGCGTCGCCATTTATGCCAGCCACCGGACGGGTATCGATCCGGATAACGTGGCCATCCCGCTCACCTCGAGTTTTGGCGATATGACCACCGTGCTCCTGCTCTCGCGCTTCGCCCAGGGCCTGTTCCAACTGCGGAGTAAGTGGTGCAGTGGTATGCATTATACGCTGCCTGTTTTCATGTGAGTCGGCGTCCCCATGGGAGGCCCTATTAACGCCCTCGCTAACCACTAACCCCATCCCACAATCTCCTCCTCACGCGGCCCTCTCGCCCGACAGGCATACCTGTTCTTTTCGTACTGTTCTTTCTGCTGTTGGGCCTCCTTGCGGCTACCTCCTACCTGGCTCGACGCAACCGGCGGGTTTCGGGCCTCATGGGGGCCGGCTGGCCACCCCTGGTCTTTGCCCTGATCATGACCAGCCTAGCCGGGCTGCTCGTCAAGTCCCACGTGATCAAGTTCCATGCGCTGGCTGTTCTCCTCCCGGTGTTCAACGGCACCATCGGCAACGTATGTACCATCTTCGCCTCCCGCATCTCCACTCATCTGCATGCCGGAACCGAGGAAAGCTATCGGCCGGTCATGGTCATGCTGTTTCTTATCAACCTCCCGGTCCACTGGATCTTCTTGCTGTTCGTCAACGTCCTTCATCTGGCCCATGGTATCCTCACGTGGAAGCTATGGCTGCTCTACACCATCGCCTGCCTCTGCATCGTGTTCCTCATGCTCGCCCTCGCCAAGGCCCTCACCCTTTTGATTTGGCAGTGGAACTACGACCCGGACAACTACACCAACCCGTTCCTTACCTCCATCAGCGACTTCTCTGGAACATTGGGCCTTATCATGGTGTTTTACATCCTACAGCACATGTGATCCTCACTGCCAAAACGACGTTTCCAACGGTGCCTTGAGACGTCTCTCTTTTTTTTCTTTAATGTCCCTCTACTCATCCCCTTGTATTATTACGTCTTTTTTCATTTATTTACACTGCATTGTAAGGAGAAAGTTTCACTGGACGACATCTGTTTCATCTAATGAACTGGGTACTGTCCTTTCCTTGCCGAACTATGAGCGGCTCGAAGCCCCGGCGAAGGTTGACATCCGCTGGCGAAGGGAGTGCAAGCTAGTAGCCATCAGGGCAAAATTGGGGGAGGAGGATCGAGATCGATGTGTGAGCCACATGAGTCCAGTCGGCCGCAAGACTAGGTCCCGGCAAATACGAATACCGCCGTCCAAGCGGTGCACGGATACTTACTTCGTCCGGATCAACTCAGCCTCCTCACGCTCAATCTGCGCCAGGTAGGCGGCGCTGGGCTGACCCAGTGTAACTGCCGGCGGACCAGCGACTGGGGTCCGGTCGATCTGTGGACCGGTCACTTCTGAGGTTTAAGGCATGCCATCGGTGAATAAGGGAGGGGGTTTAATGGTCAGCTCATTGTTACCGACTGAAGTTCCAATTTCAGCGGTCCTAGGGGATTGACCTCCTACCTTCGTCAACTAGCGTCCGTCCCGTCAATAGCGTTGTTCGGCCGGGTCCGGTGGGGTCACTATCACGTAAAGCGCTTCCCATTCGCGTGCCTCGATTGACCGACGGTGGGGGGCTGTCTTGGGCCAAAACAGTGGGTATGCCCCTGCCCCACGCGGCCTCCAAAGTAGCTGACAACGACCGTCCTGACGCGGGTGCAACAAGTGGCCCGTTCGAAACGGGGTAACCATTTTCACCTTCGTAAGGTGACCGTGCGTGGGCAGGGGCAGGCAGCGGACTAATGTCGATGGCCGTCGGAAGGGGTAGATCTAACGCCGGGTCCTGAGGGTAGGTGGAGCGCAATGGCAATACCAGGCGGAGGGCAATACCATACTGAGTCGGCTGTTGCACAAGCGTAGACAGGTGAGGGCTGGGGGGCACGGCTGTGCGGCCAGGTTTATGTAGGTGAATCGTTGACTCACCTCGAGTATCGTAATCAAGGCCTCCAGCGGATAGACCTTAAGGGTATCGGGTGAGAAGGCAGGGACGACCGCCACAAAGCTACCACAAGGTGACAGTGTGGCACAGGTTACCTGTTATTGAGGGTTATCGAAGGAGGAGAGAGTGGTAACGGTAACTAAGCATGTGATCAGAATTCTTTTTCCGTAACCACCGTTCGCATGGGCGGCTATACTAGCCTGATAACTTGACGATTCCATGAAGCCAGAATTGCCGATTCAATTACTTACCGCAAAGGTGAAGCCCACGTGCACGAACCGGGCGTCGTCAATGTTGAGTAGGTAGACTCGACCAGCCATGGTCACCACCAGAACGATCTGGACGGAAATAAAAAGTGTGTAGGGGAATTTGGGTGATGAGCAGGGGGGGAGTGGCAACGGCAACGTTCACCTGGTGCACTCGACATCAGCATCAAGGTTGCTGTTAGCCATCGTAGGCCAGGGTGGCCCCTCTTTCACTTACCTGCGTCCCGCGAATAAAGTCTAGCTGCGCCACGCCGTCCCCCAGGACCGGTGTGGTAAATTCCTGCGTCAGGCACTGGACCTGGAGATCCCAGACCCACAGGGACATGGTTCTGGAGACATTGGGGCCACCAAACATAATACCATAGCAACACGTGGGGAGGTCAGTGCGCTGTTCGTGACCTTGTAAGTGATACTTCAATACGGCAGAAACGTGAAATCGGAACTTACCGTCCCCCGGCGATCATCATGGTACCTCGATCGTCAACGGCGAAGGTGGCTAGACGGGGTGCCACCGCGCTCGCATCGGCCTCGTACAGGGCCGCACGATCGGCGTCAGTGGCATGGTGCGGGTTCCGTGGTGGTGCCTTAACCTTCCACACTTTGGCGAATGTCTCTGCATCCCAAAGCACAATGGTGTCAGTGCTGAAACAGGCCACGATATGGCGGCCGCAGGGCGAGTAGCCGGCCTAGGGTGTGGGGACAGGGGGGGTTGAAGGGTAGGGGGGAGGAGGCAAGCCATAATTATTAAATTCTAGGTGTGCCCTATATAATGGGATAGCTAGGTGATTAGTCCCGCAGCAATCGTTTCAGAATTTAATCCATTGGGCCTACCTGTAGAATTTTGGACGGGTGGGCCGGTAGGACATGCAGTTTGCACCAGGTGTCGGTATCCCAGACGACAATGTCCTCTGGGGAGGCTGAGAGGCAGAGCGGTAGTGTCGGATGGAGGCTGATGGAGTGCGGCGGCGCCGAATGGGTATTGACCCTTGTGCACTGGCTCATCCCCCCTAGAAGGTGAAGTGACGTGTAAGTAGCGGGCGGTTAGTCTTGGGGAGCAACATACAGTCGATCCTAAGGCGAACACTAACTCTCTAATCGTGCTGCCCCTATACTTCAATTGCCGAAGGAAAGGCTATGTCCAAGGATCGTACAACTCCTCGGGCTTACCTGGTTTATACACCTTGAGCGACCGGTTGGCCAGACCGATCACGTACCGCACATTATCTGGTGCCGTACGACCGATAACGGTAGCCGTCACGCCCGTCCGGGCCACCAATTTGTAGCTGTATGGGGTGACGAGGGGGGGAAGTTGAACCGCAGGAAAGCGGTGAGAAAATGGTCGAATTCTGTCGCCAAGCTAACCCGTCTAACTGGACTGCCACTACGAATCCGTGCTACCTGGCGAGCCGCATTCGTGTCGTGTTGGACCGGGTTCGTCACGAGTACCCACCTGTTATGATCCCAGTCGAATGCCCAGATATCTCCGCGCTGATCGACAGCCAGTAACGTGCCATACGTGGTAGTGTTCCCTGGCGCCGAGCGGTAGTGGGCCCAACCCAGGGCGGCAAACGGGACGCGCTGGGCAGCGCAGAACCGACGTGGCTGGCGCGCGGTGGGCGGATTCCCCCTGGCTTTCCGCTTGCTGGCCTGCCCGCAACCACCGGTCGCATCGTCGCCGTCCCCGCTGTCACTCCCTGCATCTGTGCGGTCACCAGCTACCGTGGTAAGGGGAAGAGGTCGCACCGAATTCTCAAGGGTCATGAGGCACCGGTGGGGAAACTCATCGTCAAGGACTCTGTGTGCGAAGGGGGCCAGACGGCAGATTGAGGGTAGGTAAAGAGGTAGGGTTGCGTGCATTAGCCTAATTTCATCGGCTAACCCGACTTGCTCATTGTATGTTGGTAGCGACCGTCGCGTTTTTGCCGGTAGTGGGCGGCTGACAGGTAAGCTTGACCTGGATAACCGAGTATTCCTTAATGACGAACGTACTTTTGGAGGTGGTCCCGCATGGAACCCTGAGCGAACAGTGGACCGCGCTTGCGCGGTAACAAAAAAATGTGGGCTGTCTCGTGCAGTTCCATGCCAGCGTGACGGATTGTAAAACAGTGAAATGAGGCTGGGGGACATGAGCTAGTAAAGTGTGGGTATGCAAATGTGGTTGTTAGCGTCCACGCCGTACGACGTTAGCAAGCTCATTTAATCGAAGGTTTGAAGTCGTGCCCGTTGCCGACTAGCTGCCAACGGAGTAGGCAAAAACCCTCTGAGCCTAAATGAAACTCCGCAGCTGATATTGTAACCAAGGCGCCCCCCAGGAAGCCTCCCCTTCAAAGAAGGCCGCCTCTCTTTAGGACAGGCCTTCCAGATGGAATGTGGAAGCCTCCACTGCCGATCAGTCTTCCTTCATGAGAACTAGGAAGAAGGCGACCTTCAGACTCTGGAAGGAAATCCGACATGACTTGGGACCTCACTTTGCATAGACGAGGTCTCCGACTACAGCGCCTAAGATACACCAAACGGTTTCACGTCGTCACCTCAACTGCACATACTTAAAGGCGGCAAACCAGCCATAACCGACTGTCTCATTAAGTGTGTAATAAATAACTGTCTTTACTTCTAACTGGCCCGCTCGCCTGCGACCCTCCCTCGGTCTTTACTAGTTGCCCCTCCCCTTGGGCCACACATCCCGTCATAATATATGGAGCGGAAGTTGACCAGCTGGTAGGCTCGATCGCTTGTCATGGCCGCCGCCCGGCTCGCAAGCTGGAGTCTGCTGAGCTAGGCTGGCCAACGTCTTCTTACTTCGTGCTTCAGAAAATACGCACCAAGGGCCAAAGAATGGCCCGAGGTACCAACAGTTGAACGAGCTCGTAGTAACGGTCCACGATGAGACCATTTTCTCGATTATTTACGCCACCTCTCTTCACCGGGCGGCTCCACTGTTCCAGCGCGCATAAGGCGTTGTATTAAATAAGATGCTGCTTTTGTTTAGTTCGTATTTACGGGTGCGGTAGTTCAGAAGGTGGAGAAAGGCATTAAGAGCCGAGGGGCGGTTAAACGATTGGTTTATCAAAGAAGAGGGTGAGGGCTGAGTACGGGTGAATAAAGGCCACCAAGTTGTGGTGGGTGATAATTCAAAGGTCCTTTATACCCACTATGGAATGCCGGTCTTGCTGTGACTGAGGAGGTTGATACCGGCCCTTGGATACTTGCTGCTCACTTGGTGTGAGGATAATTAGCCATGGGACAATTGCGGCTACTCGGTTAGTGAGAAGACAGGCGATGCATGTCCACACGAAGGATGGGGGGAGAAACAAAAATATAATCGATGAAGATTGGTGCGGAACTGATGCGTGAAAAATAGGCGGAGCAGTAGAAAAACTCATGTGCCGATTGATTCAATGTGCTATTACCATCCCTCACAGGCACCAAATGATTGGCGGCTATCTCAGCATGCTGCAGTAGCAGCACTGGCCTCCGGTTTTGGAAGCATCCGCGGTGTGGGCGTTTGATACTAAATTGGGATGCTGTAGCAGGGCCGATTGGCGTTCCTTTCGACACCAGGTAACGAGACTGACCTTGGTACTTATTCAATGTGGCTGCATCTAATCTAGAACGTTATTACGTTGTAGTTCGTATTTCTATGTTTGATGAGCCGACGGTCTTAGGCTGGCTTGAGTGGAGGTCTAGTGGAACCAGTTACTGGAGTTCCACTATCGAGACATCATAACCAGGGAAATCAAGCCGCGTCATGTAGGTTAGTCAGCACCTTTTATTAATTAAGGGTTTCAGGGAAGAAAAGTGGCGGATCAGCTATCCATCCCCTCGGGGGCAGAAGTAGACTCCAGCGAAGGACGTTGGAGTCAAGGGGTCCGACATCATACGCCCACCCTAACGGTCGTGGGATTTATGTGATTTCATTTCCTGGCGAAGGACCACGCGGTCAACTATTAATATAGGACGTAGTCTCTATAAAAAGGAAGGCAGAATAAGAGAGATACCAAGGTTTTAGGGAGTGAGGTCGAGATTCAAAACCATGCAGGGCCCCGCTATTAAGTATATCCAGTCACTTTATGATCGACCAGGTAGTTGCAAATGGAATGGTTTGGGGCTAGTGAAAATATAACCGGCTAAAGCAATGTCACCAACAAGGCTTATATAATACAAGCCGCGACTCAGGAGTCTGTGGATACCATCTAATCGACCTTGCAATTTCTGCTCGTACATCATAACCATTTTTCGTTAATAAGACCTGTCCGCATTCCCCCCCCCTGCCCAACGGTACAGCCCGCAGCGTGTATCGTGTTCCATTTAAGTGGCCTACCATGAGTACCGCTCCATCGCAACACGCGGCACCAGGAAACATGGGCAAGTCCCGTCAGCGCTTTGAACATCTGGTGAAGGAGGCTATCCCCTCACCTGCCTCGCCCGTCGCCGACCTGACCAGCAGGCAGCGTGTCCTGGCCGCCCGCGCACAGGGTAAACATCTTGTTGCCGAAATGAGCCAGGGCCGCCTACCTGCCACCCAAGTTCTAACGGCAGTACTAGACAAGGTTGACCTGGAAGACTCGGCCCGTCAGCTGTCTCCGGACGGCCAGCAGGTGGCGTCTAGTTTGGACCGTCTGGTCAAGTCGACCAAGGCGCTGCTAGAGGAAAAGAATGATCAAGACCAGTTCCAGCGCACCGTGGCGCATCTTCGCCGGGCCCAGGTCAATTTGGCCGAGTCGGAGTGCCTAGGACAGGCCCACAGCGAGGCCCAAGGAGCGGTCCAGACTGCGGCGGCGGTGTCACACCAGTTGGCGGATAAAGTGACTCACTTGGCCCGCGTGGCTGTCCTTTCGTCAACGTTCCGCCAGCTGCTGGGTGACCTTACAACTTTTTTCCAGGATGTTGTCGCCAGCCATGTGCAGGACCCCGATCGGGAGGAGGTCGTGGCGGTAACCGAGTCCGTCGAAGATACACATACACTCAACCCTGCGGTGAAGGCCTCGCCACGTGAGTTGTCGGTCAGGGAAACCTGTGATCAGGCCGTCGACGCCCTACGTGACACCCGCCAGTCGGCTATCAAGATCGGTATGGACGCCATGGCACCGTACGCCAAGGAGATCCGCGATGGCAGCGTTGGAGTCAGTGGCGCCGCCCGCCAGGCCACTGGTGACCTGGCCCGCACCGTCCGGCAGGGCCTTGCCACAGCCAACCTAACCCCTTCACAGAAGGATGGCCTAATTGCCAGCTTCAAGGGAATCGTACTGGCCGTACAAAAGAACCCGGATTGTCAGGCTGCTATCGAGGAGCTTTTGGACCTGCTCACCGAATTCTGCCACCACTTGGCAGAGTCTGGCCGTCTTATTCGACAGCAGGGTAAGGCCCACATGGGCGAAGATTCTGATCTGCACCTGGCCCTGGCCAATGCTCGCCAGCTCCTCGAGAACTTCGCCAACGGTCATTCCACCCAGGCACTGTACGATGCCTTGGTGGGGTTTTATTCGTCGGTCCGGGAGGATCCGCAGGCCGATGGTGTCCTGCGCGACACCAAACAGTTCATCAGTAACTGCCTGCGCAATCACGCCTACATCGAGTCCGACCAGTATCGAGCCGATGCGGACAACCTGCTGGAGCGTAGCCGGAAGGTATGTTCTGACCAGCGTGCACTAGCCGCAGCCAGTATTGGCAGCGCCATGCAGGACCTACTGGAGGGGTTCCGCCAGGATACTACCACGCACCAGTGGACGGCAGACCTAAACGGTCTGTTCAGGGAGATGTTCTTAGACGAGGCGGGGAAGCCCACGGTCAAACGCGGACTGGTGCTTGATGCACTCAAGGCCCTGCCCCAGATCGTCCAGGCCATTCGCTTCCTCCCGCTACCCCGCCTGGAATTCGCCAACGATGCGTACGAGTACGCGGTAGACAACTTGTTTATCTCACTGTCCCAAATCCTGCCCACCAATGTCACGGTGGTCACCCGCACGGATATCGATTTTGGCGCCTATGGCCAAGACCTGGCCGGGACGGTGGTGCAGCGGGCCCGGGCGGCACGCCGCGGGGTTCAGGAAAAGGTTAGTACGGTTGGATCTTCCGCGTCCTCCCATACCACCTCTTCCTCAGCCGGGAGTCAGGCAGATCTGGATACTCGTACCGGCAGCGAACTGGACCATGAGGTAGCCATCGGCATCAAGAATGTGGTGTGCACGGCCCACAATGCCGTCTTTTACTTTAAAAAGAAGACCGGATTTCCCAAGTGGGCCGACGTGGGCCATGCCAACCTAATGATGAGCGACCACAGGGGTTTAGACCTACGTATTATTGTTCGCGTGGGCAACCCCGGATCCACTGGCCGCGCTCTCACTGTGGTCAAGGTGGAGCCCCATCTGCGCAGTCTGAAACTGAAGCTGAAAGACACCAAGCACGATACACTCTACAAGACCCTCGGCCCCCTTATCAACCGTACCCTCCGACGTCGTGTTCAGGATGGCATTAAGGTCAGCATCGAAAACTTCCTTGGCATGGTGGACACCCGCATCGTCCACGGTGCCCGCTCGGTTCGCCAGGCCGCAACCCAGCGCCGAGTAGTCGCCCAGAGCACCGCCAAGGAGGTGGTGGAACCCAAGATCCCGATGCTAGAGAAATTGGGTGAACCCGAACTGACGACCCTCGGCGACTTAAGCACTCAACTCGAGCAGATTGCGGAGACCACAGTTGCGGATACCCTGCCGGCCACCACGGGGTCTGTGCCGCACCCTTTGGCTGGCGCTCAGCGTGAGCCGCTTCCGCTGCCTATGGATGAGGATTCTTAAACTGATCGCGCGTCACTCCGGGCGGAACTGTCATAACCCGTCTACATGGGGGTCGTTCTCGGGTTCGGTCTTTATGTCGTCTACTTTTCTACACTGCTGGGTGGCTACAGCTTCGCCAATGGCCATGATATACCTTATTTAGTTAATCTGTCGCTTAGCTTCCAACCGACCATCATATCGTTAGTATGAACCAGGATGGTTAATAAAACCTAGGCTATAATGGCTCTGAGTACAGGATATCTAAGCGTGGAGTCGGCAGGAAGGTGGTGGTGGGACGTGTACCAATAGTCCGGCCCTAACCTGCCGTCCGTAACTGGAGGCTGGTAGTGCTGCAATTCGAGGGCCATCCCGTTGTAATTTGGGGGGGAGGTTCGTTACTTAATCGGTCCCAATGGTTACTCCGCACTTGAGTTCTCCCGGACAATCCTGCTGTAGGGGGGTTCTGGTAGGATGCGGGTGCGCCTTGGCCCGAGCCTCGTGGGAGTCGGGCTCATTCGATGGGGTTGTATTCCAGTGGGACTCATGTTGAGCTTCTAATTCTGAATAGCCGGACCTACCCGTTCTAACCCTCGTCTGGTCCAACCGCTCATCTCCCCATCCCTTCCCCTTGCTTCCTCACTGAGCCATCAGCATCCTCGGTTCGGCCCCGTCGTTCCTCTGCTTGTGCCATCCCGTCGAGCGCCCACCCTGCCCAACGCGGCGTCCTTAGGTATCGGGCCATCCCGTTAATCTCCGCCAACATGTCGATGCGCGGCTTGACCGTTTTCATCGCGGACCTCCGCAAATGTAAGTCCGCCAGGCCGTTTGGACAATGGCCTTACGGCTTCCGCCTCTATTGCCATGTACTACATCAGGCCCGGGAAGTGCAAACCGTGACGCTCACCCAAGTTATGGCTCCTCCCAACTCCCCTTCTATATATTCTACGCGCCAGGCCGTATCCACGAGTTGGAGGAGAAGCGTATCAACAAGGAGATGGCCAATATCCGAGCCCAGTTCAAGCGTAAGTTGTGCGCTAGTCCAACTTGTCAACCGCCGCTTGGCCGCCGGCGCATCCTAGGGGCCACACTAACCCGTCTCACGGCCCACCCCTATTCACTTTCCCTAGAAACAAATCTCAAAGGGTACCAGAAGAAGAAGTACGTGTGTAAACTGCTGTACATGTACATCCTCGGTTGGGACATTGACTTTGGCCATGCCGAGGCCGTGAGCCTCATTTCCAGTGACAAGTTCAGTGAGAAACAAATGGTAGGTAGCCTCCCCAAAAAAACTGCGTCTCATTTACCTGATCACGTTACAATATTTTCTATGACGCCTTTACCTTCCAGTTCAGGTGCCCCTTCTCCTTTATCCTTTGCCACTCCGGCCACTATTCAAAATCACCTCCCCTCTCTACTAATCCCTCCTTTCACCTACCGCTTGCTTCCAACCCCCGGCTGTACGAATCCAGGGCTACCTAGCGATCACCCTCCTCCTCACCGAGAATAGCGAGCTGATCCGCTTGGTCATCAACTCGCTTCGTAAGGACCTGGACTCCCAGAATGAGCTCTTTAACTGCCTAGCCCTCCACGCCATCGCTAACACCGGCGGCCGCGAGATGGCCGAGACTCTGGCTCGGGAGGTTCAAAAACTCTTGATCTCGCCGTAAGTACATCTGATGGCCCAGGTATACAACTCTAGCCGAATCTAGCTATGAGGGCCGAAAATAAGGGACGTCTGGGGCTCACAGTTATCGGCCAGTGACTAACCCACATGGCCCTGCACGCCTTCGCCTCACCTACTCGCAGCATGTCCAAGGGCTTTGTCAAGAAGAAGGCCGCGCTATGCCTTCTACGCCTGTTCCGCAAACACTCTGACGTCCTGCCCGCGGTCGAGTGGGCGGAACGGATCCTACCCATCATGGATGATCCGGACGTCGTAAGTTGAAATCACTCTGTCTCTTATTAATGTCCGCATTTTGCAACGGGCTAAGGTGGCAGTTGCAATCACTCAAAACCTTATTCCTTGTCTCCGTACGGCCGTTAGGATTAAGCGCTATTATAGCTGCTACTCTCCGTGCTTACACCGTTGGGCTAACCTGTCACTTACACTTATATGTGTGCCACACTCTCCCCGCTTTCATCATGATTATTACTCCAGGGCGTGGTTACCTCCGCGGCCTCTCTCATCACAGCCCTGGCCCAGCAGTACCCACAACAATATGCCATGTGCGTTCCTAAGGCCATTCGAAAGCTGCAGTGGGTAAGTACTTTGCAGTGTGCGCCCCTCCGCTTTCGACCTTTGTTGAGGCCTCTCAGCTCGGCTCCTCACTTAAAGCATCGCTACTAATACGAGTATCCTCTTGTCATATCCCCGGTATTCCCCCACCCATCCGCTCACCAGCTCGTCATGGAGAGCAACTTCCCATCCGATTACATCTATTATAAAGTACCGGCTCCGTGGTTGCAGGTCAAGCTGCTGCGGCTACTCCAGTACTACCCGATACCCGGTAAGTGGAGATGCCGCACTGTAATTCAAATGGAGAGCAGAACCTTTTCTCACCCCGGGCCAAGCTACCGCCCCTTTCGCCGTAACCACCTCGCCAGCTTCACCTCTCACCATAGCCCCGCTTATACCTTCATTCTCCACTCAATACATCCGATTGCAACCCAGACGACGAGGCCCTCCGCCAGCGTATCCTCGACATTCTGCACTGCATCATCCAAAAC
>JANBPT010000197.1:0-57933 GCA_027575765.1 Tieghemiomyces parasiticus
CTCTCGATCTCGCCCAGCTCGATACGGAAACCGCGTAGTTTGACCTGGAAGTCCTTGCGGCCCAGTACTTGCACCTCGCCGTTGGCCAACCAGCAGCCCATGTCACCGGTACGGTACAACTGTCCGGCCCCAAAAGGATTGACCACAAACGCCTGATCTGTCAGCTCGGCTCGTCTCCAGTAGCCCCTGGATACAGCCTCACCACCGATGCAAAGTTCGCCTGGCCGACCGATGGGCATGGCTTGGAGCTGGTCGTCTAGAATGTGGCACTGTACGTTGGCCAAGGTCGTGCCGATGGTTACCATCTCACTCGAACGGATGAGTTTGCTGTGACTGGCGATGGTCGCTTCACTGGGACCATAGAAGTTGTGCAGATGGACCCGACCCGCCCACTTCTTAGCCACAGCAGTTGGTAGCATCTCTCCGCCAGCAATCAAGGTAACTAATTCAGGGTAGGAATCCGCATCCAACGTAGCCAGTACGGAGGGAACCAAAATACATGCAGATACCCGGCGGAGGTCTTCCAAAAGCTCTCCATCCTGGAGTACCAAGGTTCCACCAGCATGGAAAGTACAAAACACCTCCATGAGTAGCGGATCAAAAGTGATGTTCAGCCCTTGGAGGAAGCGGCAGTCTGAGGCGAGGCGGAGCCGCTCGCTGGTCGCCAGGATGAAGTTAACCAGGGCACGGTGGCTGACCTGCACTCCCTTGGGTCGCCCAGTGGTGCCCGAAGTGAATACGATATAAGCCGAGCAGTCAGGGGTATGCTCAATGGGATGTACTTTAGGCTCGGGAGTAGGATTAGTTAAACTGTGGTCGGCATAGAGAACTCGCTCTGGCGTAAGGCCGAGTTCGGCAGCTAGATCGCTTGCGGTGGAATGGGTCACCACCCATGGGTCATCCAGAAGCTCTACCATGTAGAGGAGGCGGTCGGGTGCATTCTTGACATCCATGGGCACGCACACACCTCCCAGGAGGAGTACGGCAAGGTAGCTGAATATGAACTCAGGGCAGCGCGTAAATAACAGTGCCACTCGGTCGCCACAGCGAGCGCCTTGGCTATGCAGGACGGCGGCAATGGCGCAGGCCCGGTGGTACACCTCGGCGTAGGTGAACTGGTCGGTGGCGGACTCCAGGGCAATGGCGTCAGCACGGGTGGCCAAATGCTGGGTGAAGAACTGGTGGGCCAGCCAGTCCTTCTGCGGGAAGTCGATGGTGATGCCGTCGGACCACTGGTGGATCAGCGCCTGCTCTGCTGCAGGCAGGGTCAGGATGTTGTCAAGTTTTCCAGTATGGCCAGAGACAATGGCAGCTAAGCATTGGTCGATGAAGTGGATTAGATAGTGGGCGTAGCTCGGGTTGCAGTATCGGGCCTGGTAACTCAGGTTCAGCATCAACGTATCATCCTGGTCATAGAAATTGGCAGTGTATGCATACTCTGTAAAGTTCTGTCCGGAACGAGGGACGTAGTTAATCTGGTCGGTACAGGCGGAGGTCGTGGTCTCGTAGTTGTCGTAGACTAGTAGGGAGGTAAACAGGTCACTATCGGCATCCAACTTAGCCCACCGCTTGATATCGACTAGACTACATTGCTCGTACGCGGTGAGGGCCCCCGAGTCGGCATTGACTTGACGGAGGAAATCGGTGATGGTATGGTTGCGGTCAACTCTCACGCGTAGGGGAAGAGTATTAATGCACATACCCACCATACCTTCGATGCCAGGGACGGGCACGTTGCGACCCGACACGAGCACACCCAACGTCACCTCCTCATTCTCGCCAAGATACCGAGCTAATGTTAGGGCCCAGACGGCGCGAAGTAGGGAGTTCACGGTCAGCCCCATCCCACGGCAGAACTGTTTGATGGCGAGGAGGCTGGTGGACACGGGGTGACGAATCTCACCGTGTTCAGTTGGCGTGGCGTTGGACTCTCTGGGGAACTGGATGGTGGGGTGCAGCTTGACTCCATCCAGATTATCCCTCCAGAAAGCTGCCATACCTTCCTGGTCAATGTGGGTCAGATGCCGGATAAATTCATGGTACTGGGGCCGTGGTTGGGTCTTCACACCGTGGTAATACTCCAGGGATTCGGCCATCATGATACTCTCCGACCAAGCGTCGAGCAAGGCGTGATGGAACGTGGTGCAGAACAGGTGGCGATCAGCCGGACCGTGGTAAACAGCAAAGCGAAGCAGCGGACCAGTCAGGGTGAAGCCGCGCGCCCGGTCGGCGGCAAGGTGGTGGTGCTCGGCCTGGCCAAGGCTTGTCAGGGGCTGGTCATGGTAGGTCCACTCGAAATCAGTGTCACGGAGTACCACTTGGAGGAAGGCGTGCTGCGACTGGTCGGCGGGGACAAGGAACTTGGTACGCAGGATCATGTGGGATCGGACGACTTGCGACCAACTCTGGTGCAGTTTGGCCACGTCAAGCGGGCCCGTCAGGTCGTAGACCGTCTGCACCATGTAGGCGCTGGGGTCTTTGAGCGTGCTGACGAGAAACCCCTGCTGCAGGCTGGACACGGGCAAGATATCCTCGATGGCTTCAGTCTCGACACCCAAGCTTGTCGCAATCTCGGCTGTCAGATCCTCCATAACCACCCCAGAGGAAGCAACGAGTTCAAACGGCTGGTAGGCCATCGTGGTCGAGGGCGAGCTATCAAAGTCTATGATACCAGCAAGCGCCGCAGGGGTGCCGTACTGGAATATCTGCGCGATACTGACATGGATGCCATGGTCACGGCACAGGGAGGAGAGCCGGATGGCCGAGATGGAGTCGCCACCCAGTTGGAAGAAGGAGTCGTGGATATCGATCTGGGATGCTGACATGTTTAGAACCTGGGCCATAGTGTCGACGATTAGGAGCTGCACCTCGTTCTCCGGCGCAGTCACTGCACGGTCGCACGCTTGGCTGATCAAAGAGGGCAGGAGGCCAAGCAGTCGGCGTTTGTCGGTCTTGCCGTTCGTATTAAGCGGTAGTTCAGTAAGCTGAAAGAAGGCACTAGGCACCATGTACGGCGGAAGGTGGGCCACCGCGTGCGCCCTCAGGCACGATGGAGTAATGGTGTCAGGACAAACAAACGCATACAGCTTACCAGATGAAAAAATCACTGCGACCGAGCTGACCTTTAAGCACTGACCCAGGACAGCTTCGATCTCACGGGGCTCCACACGATGGCCACGAACCTTGACCTGATCGTCACTGCGGGCAAAGTACTCCACCGTCCCGTCCAGGAGCCAGCGGCCCACATCGCCCGTACGGTACAGGTAACCTCTTCCAGTGTACGGATTGGGAAGGAGAGCCTTAGAATTAAGATCGGGGCGGTTCACATAGCCGCGGGTGACGCAGATACCGCCGACGTAAATCTCTCCAGGTACGCCGACCGGTACAGGGCGTAGCTTGTGGTCCAGGATGTAGCACTCAGTGTTGGGAAGGGGGCGGCCGATGGTGACAGGGCCGCCAGGGCTGAACTGCACAGCGTGACATACAAAACACTCCGTGGGGCCATACATGTTGGTGACGGGACAGTGGCTTGACCAGCGCTCGGCAAGTAGACGAGGCAGGGCCTCCCCAGCGGTAATCACATGGCGAAGGTTGGGATACTTGGTCGGGTCGAGAGTGGCCAGGACGGAGGGCGTGGCTATAAGGACGTCGACCTTGGGCAACGTGTCCAGGAGGTCGTTGCGCAGCACGGCCGTAGAACCGTTGCACACGGTGGCCAGGATCTCAACGAGGCAGCAGTCGAAGGTGAGCGCCATGTTCTGCATCACTCGCATTCCCGACCGGATGACAATGACTTCCTGTGACTGCTGGACGAAGTTGGCCATGACACGGTGTTCCAGTTGGACACCCTTAGGCTGCCCTGTCGTGCCAGATGTGTAGAGGATATGGGACAAATCGGTGGGCTGGACGATGGGAAGCCCAATGTCTGTCGACCCACTACTGCCGTTGATCAGTAAGGTGTCGAGGGAGTCCATGGCCGCCCCTATGGCGTGGCGAATGGCCTTCCCTTTTTGCACATCGCCATTATTGTACAGGATACGTTGGATTCCGCAGTCACGGGCAATGAACTGCAGGCGGTCGAGGGGAAGGTTAGCATCTAAGGGCACAAATGAAGCACCTGCCAAGTGTACGCCCAACATGGCGGCGACGGTACTAGGCAGACGGTCAATGAGTAAACCAACCGGTTCTTCTCGCTGAACACCCTGGGAGAGGAGGTGGCGGGCGATGACCCTGGACTTCTCCAGGAGCTCCCGGTAGGTCCAGCTGATGGTGCCCGAGACGGGGTCGTCGTATTCGACGGCAGGGTGGTCAGGGGTTCGTTCAGCTTGCTTAGTGAACAGCCCGGGAATACAAGTGTCAAAGTCGATAGGCTTAGTAGGCCGCGCCATGTCAACAGTTAAGGTTTGGAGCTCAGCTGGGGAGAGCAGGTCTAGGTCAGCAAAAGTAAACGAGCCGCTGTTCTGCTGAAGAATATCCGCCATCTGACGTAGAGTAGACCGTAAGTAACGACCTAGAGCCTCAATGTAGGGCTGGGAAAAGTCACTTGTGCTCCAGTTAAGAACGGCTGTCAGCTGGCCATGCTCGATCTGTGCCATTCCCGTCAGCGCATACTCGGTAGATTCGACTGCCTTGAGGTCTGTTAACGTGACTGCCTGATCGTCGCTGTCCTTACCAGTATTGGGGTAGTTTTCATAGACCAGCATCGTGTTGAACATGTCAGTGACTCGAAGGTCGCCCTCCACCCAGCGGTTCAGATCAGCAAGATGGCAGTGCTCCACGGCGACCAGTCGTTGGCTTTGCGCATTGATGCCCTGGAGAAAGTCTTTAAGTTCCTTATCCGCATCTATAGTTACACGACACGGTACGGTGTTGATCAGGCAACCTATAACGACGTCGACGCCGGGCAGGTCCAGGGCACGGCCCGACACAGTATTACCAAACACAATGTCGGATAGGCCGGTGTAGCGGTGAAGGAGGTAAGCCCAGGCGGCCTTGAGCAGGGTGTACACGGTCAACCCGTGGTCTTTAACCAAAGTCTGGAGGTGGGCCGCATCATCGTGGATCACAATATGGTACTCGGTCCTGATTGAAGAGGAGGCGGGTGCTTTCGGCAAAAGCAGCGTCGTCGGTTGCTCGATACCTCGCAAGTAGTCTTCCCAAACGGTCCGTGTCTCGGTATCATCCAAGTTCCCGATATGCTCCACATAAGCGGAAAATTCTACCGCGGGTGATAAACTGGCCGACGGACCAGACGAGAGGAAGTGGCGCAGTTCCTGTGTAAAGATGCCAAATGACCACCCATCGATCAGCGCGTGGTGAATCGTCATGATCAAGCGAGTGCTATCCTGGGTGACCGGTGCAACGCAGTAGCGGAGTAGCGGTTGGTCCGGGGTGAAGCCCAGGGCCTTGTCGCTATGTAGGTAGTCATCCTCGTTCTGTACACCGACCTCTGACCAGCACCCAATTGCTCGCCAGCCGAATCGAGGCCGCCGTGACACCACTTGGATGCCATTGCTCCGGGCGTTGCTGAAGGTGGTAAGGAAGACGGTGCGCAGGATGGCGTGGCGAGTAACGACTGCCTCGAGGGCGTGGAGGAGGACGTCGCTGTCGCTGACACCGTTGATGGTCATGGCAAACTGGAGAAGGTATTCGGCGGGGTCCTTGGCGGTGGCCGTCCAGAGTCCCTGCTGCATGGGCGTCATGGGGTACAAATTCTCCACCTCGGCAACGGTCAGTCCCAGGGTGGGGAGATCGGCGACGATATTGGCCATGTCACCCTGATTGGCCTCGAGCAAAGGGAAGTCTGACGGCACCCACAGACCAGTAAGGTCGAGGGTCGCTATTTCAGCCAAATACTTGCGTACCTCATCCCCCAGGGCCGCCACGGTAGCAGTTGGGACGACCTGCGAGCAGTAGTTGACGGTCAGCTGCAGGCCGGTACCGGTTTGCCATCCGAGGACCTCCAGTACCTGCGGGCGCAGCTCCTCATCACTGCTAATTGGGATTAGAGGGAGGAGGTCGTGGCGAACGACCCAGGGTGCCTTCCCATGGCAGGTGAGGGCACGGTCATCGGTCGTGCGGCCCAGGAAGTTAAACACGACCTCCATGGGGTGGTAGGCTGCAGTCGCTTGAGAGCTTGGATCAAGTGGTGCCTTCGGCCAGTCGGTTTCTAGGCCGTAGTGTCGTAGACTCCGCCGGGTGTGCTTAATTTGGCGGAGATGATCGCTCACACTAGCCGACGAAGCATTGGTCACCGTGACGGGCAGGATAGTGGTAAACCAGCCCACCGTGCGACTCAGATCCATGCCCTCGTGCCAGGGGTGGCGGCCGTGGGATTCCGTATGCACCGTGGTGGTGGGAGTGTGGGTCACCACGGCCAACGCCCCACAGAGGACGGCCAGGAGGAGCTCTTCAAGGTGGAAGGAAACCCCGGCGACCTGGATAAGTGCCTCGGTAACATCGGTTGGAATCTGAACGGTGTAGCTGACCTCATTCCCAGCGGTGTTGGCCGGAAGTGCTGCTAGTGGACAGAGCGAGAGCGACGACGGGCAGACCAACACGGGCTCAGGGTCCAAGTGGGCTACACTTTGCTCCCGACGCCACCGGTCGAGTTTCAAGGCCCAGTTGGCGAAGGGCAAGGAGGGTGGCAGGGGTGTATGGCCGTCTAGCAGTGAAGTCAGGTCTTCCAGGAGGATGGACCAGGACACGAGGTCCACGACCAGGTGGTGTATGGTCAGGAAGAGCAGAGTGTGTGATGAACGACGGCCGTCTTCGGGAGCAACCAGATAAACCAGTGCAGCGGCGACGTTGCGGCCCTGGTGAATGTCAACGGACTGTTGCACTTGGTAGCAGCATTGGGATAGCTCGGATTCGGTACAGGTGACCTCGTGGACCTGGCTGGGCAGGGTGGAAAAGGGGGGCGGAATGGTTTGGGACCATTGTCCAGTGGGGTCACGGCGGAACTGACTGCGCAGCACAGCGTGGTGATTGACCACGCGGAGCAGGGCCCTGCCGAGCGTGTCACGGGAGACGGGGCGAGTGAGCTCGAGCAAGAAGGACTGGTTGAAGTGGCTGAGGTTACGGAACCCCTGGGCAAAGAACCAGCGCTGGATCGGGGTCAAAGGGAACGAAACTTCGTGAGGAATGGGTGCCAACTCGGAGGTCGTGGACCGGACAAGGCGTTTCATTGTGGTCGCCACCGTGGACAGGGGCTGACTCTTGAGGAGTATGGGAACGGGGAGCCGGTAGCCTAACTGTCGACACCGCGCTGAGACCTGGATGGCCGAGATCGAATCGCCGCCGAGCCTGAAGAATGGGAGGTTGTCGGTAACCGGAGTGTGAGCTAGACCTAACGTCTCGACCACTGCGGTCCAAAGCACCTGCGACTCGGGTGACATTACATGCTCGCCCGCCAGTGTTGTACCCATTTCTAGGAATGACGCCTGGTACTTTAGGAATAAGGCAACTAGGGCCCGCCGGTCGGCCTTGCAGTTGGTCGTTAGCGGGATGTGGTCGAGGCCCATGATATGGCTGGGTACCATGTAACCCGGCAGGACCTCCTGCAGGGCCGATTTGACAGATGCCGTATCGAACTGTTCAGGGCATACAAAAGCCACCAGGGTGCGTTCGTGGATGAGGACATGAGTGTCTTGTACACCCGGTAAGTTGAGAAGTGCCCCACGCACCTCAGCCAGTTCGATACGGAATCCACGCAGCTTGACCTGGTCGTCACGGCGGCCCAGACACTCCACCTCGCCGGTAGGCAGCCAGCGGCCGAGATCGCCGGTGCGGTACACAGGGCCGGATGAATAAGGCAGGCGAACAAACTTCACCTCGTTGAGGTCAGGCCGGTTGACGTAGCCCGCACTGACACCCAGGCCGCCCACACAGATCTCGCCGACGCTGCCGATGGGTACGAGCTGGTCGTGCTGGTTAACGATGTAGCATTCGCTGCCGGCGATGGGCCGGCCAATGGTGATGGGTTTGGCAAGCTGGGCCGTCAGGGTATGGCTAATGACAGTGACCTCGGTGGGGCCGTAGAGGTTCTGTACTTCGCAGTATGGGAGCCACTTGGCTGCCAGTTCAGTCGGCAGTGCCTCGCCCGCGCTCATGACCCGGCGTAGGTTAGGGTAGATCGTAGGGCTTAGGGAGCCCAAGACGGAAGGGGTTAGGAAGACGCCATCGACGGTATGTAGAGCGGCAGGCATGTCGCCGTCGCTGAATACCAGCGTCGAAGACGTGCAGAGCGGGGACAGGGCCACCAGTATGAACACGTCGAAGCCAACGGCCATGGTCTGCAAGTAGCGTGTCCCAGGTTCCGGACAGAGCGTAGTCTCTGGTGCCAGGAGCAGGTTAGTCAGGCTGGCATGGCGGATTGTGACGCCCTTGGGCTGACCCGTGGTGCCCGAAGTAAATAGAATGTATGCCAGGTCTTCAGGGTGATGGCAGTAAGGGGAGAGGGCAGAACCAGAGTCTAGCTCAGAGTTTAGGAGTTTCAGGCCTGGTAGGGCCTCCGTCCAGGTCACCCCGGTTTCAGTCATATTCAGGACGACCGTGCATTGGGCGGTCTTAACCATGTAGCGCTGGCGCTGCTCGGGTAGGGTACAGTCCACGGGTACATAGATGGCCCGGAGTAGCCAGAGGGCCAACATTGCCATGGCGATGGCTGGACGGCTCTCTACGATTACTGCCACCCGGTCCTGCACTCCGATGCCGTGGTGCTGAAGGGCCCGAGCCAGACTCTTGACTCGGGCGTCCATTTCAGTATAACTCACAGTCTCGAGCTGGGACTCGAGGGCCACCGTGTGAGGACTGCGCTGGACGCTGTCACGGATTAAGCTGATGACACTGGTGCTGGAATCAGAAGGGTCGTACTCGCTGGGGCTCCGGCCAAAGTCCTCTAGTAGGATTTGCTCCTCCGCCGGACATACCAAAGGGACCGTGGTCAGAGGTAGGGCGCTGGTGAGGGCGACCTGACAGTAGTACAGCAGGTTGGCCCCCAGGCGCTCGACGGTGGCCGAATCGAAAAGGTCCGGGTTGTACTGGAGGGTCATGCCGGGGCCGGGACCGGAGAGACTGATTCGGAAGATGATATCATGCCAGAGGGCAGGGTGGGACTGGGCTTCAACATCCCATTCGACAGGGTCGACTGCGACACTCACACGGACTGGATGCCAGAGCGGGTAAGCCGGCAGGTGGAGAAGTCCAGCGTAGACGTCGTGGTCAGGGGTCAAGTGATCCACGGAGCGTTGCAGCTGCTGCGAAAGGACAGTGCTAAGGTCACCTAGACTGGACGCACTTGCGGCACCTGGGACTCGCGCCGGACAAGCCAGGTGACCTAAAGAAACAGTATACGTTCCTCTACGGCAGACACTGTAGTTAAGTAGGATGTCAACCAGGATGTCATCGGTACCACAGATCCTTGCGAGATAGGAACCCACAAGGGCCGTCCATAGCCCAAGCGGTGCGACAGGGTTCCCTTCAGTGGGGCAGGATAATCCGCGGATAACCTCCTGGGCCATGTCGAACCGAATGCAGGCCGAGCTAAACGTGGGCACACGGGTACGAGGACGGTCGAGCGGTAGTTTTAGGTCCGCAGAGGCTTTGGCCATTGTCTCCGTCCAGTAAGTGCGGACCGAGCTATCCGATGGAAGGCGGCCGACGGTGGCTGTGCGTCCCATGGCGAGCGACGGGCTAACGTCAAACACCTGACCATCATGTTTCGCTCCGAAGGCCAGCTGCAGCTCCTCGGTAAGTAGATGGAATAACATCTCAGGTGCCAAGATCTGATGCATACGAACCACTATAGTAGGTTGTTCCTGCTGGTAGCGGATGGCCAACATATCCGTGCTGGCCAGGACCTTACCAGCTGCTTCGAGGCCATTTTTACGCAGGGACTGGGAACCGACGGTAGCCTGGGTAGCTGAGGACAGACGCTTCGGAGAGAGTAGATGGGCTACAAGCTGACCTTCCTCCTTATGGACCACCGTGCGCAGCCATTCCACTTGGCTTATGAACCGGTTGAGGACCCACTGGACGTCCGAATGGGTGAGCTGGTGGGGAATACTGAGCTTGGCTTGGTGGTAGAACTGACCAGGGTCCTCCGAGAGTTGACAGGCGAGCCACACCTGGGCCTGGTAGGGTGTAGCCTTTATCGGGCGGATCAACTCAGACTTGGGCTCGTTCGATGGACCTTCTGGCGTACGAGTAGGCAATACCGAAGGACTGGACCGTTGGATCACTAGTGTCAAGGTAGCCAAATCATCGCAGGCCAGGACGTTCCGCGAGTTAAGGGTGACCCCGAAACGTTGGGTGATGCGGTGCTCCAGCTGGAGGAGCAGGAGGGGTCTAGCCAGTACAGACACCCAGGTATCCTCACCATGAGGAAGCCCATCTTCGGTGCCCAGGTGCAAGTCGGTACAGGTCACGGCGAGCCACCTACCCACTGTGTCTAAGGACGACCCCAGGCCCTTGGTGTCCAACACATGGAGGTATGCCTCGCCTAGCCGAGCAACCTCACTCTCACTGGCGCAGGACAAGTGCGGGTAAGCCTCTAGCGAGATAAAAGCGGTAGGCATAAGGTCGGCAGGGAGGTTCACACCGGCCAGCAGAGGTCCGAACGACTCGCACGCAGTCTCGGGTGCTGAGACACGAGTAACAATGCGACCGCCGTGGATGCTGACGGAATAGGGTGCGGGCACCCCTTGCTTGGCCAGGTAGTGGTCTAGGACAGTGAGAGGCAGTTGAACACCGTCGGCCGTGATAATCCGCCCGAGGCAGTTCTGGGTCGGATCAGGAAGTGTATGGGAAACCTGGCTGATCGTGGTGTCCGCAGTCGCACTCGTGAGCTTGACTAGCACGGAGCTGACCTGCTGTACCAATTGAACAATGTCGGCCTCACTGCAAAACATGCGCCCGTAGAAACACTTGACGCCGACGGCATGCGGTCCGTCGACGAAATCTAGGGTGAGCGGGTACTCGGTAAACTCGTGCACCCGTACCAGCTCCAGGGTCACGTCCCCGGCCTGGTGTGAA
The DNA here is from genome assembly GCA_027575765.1 of Tieghemiomyces parasiticus. NCBI lineage: Eukaryota > Fungi > Kickxellomycota > Dimargaritomycetes > Dimargaritales > Dimargaritaceae > Tieghemiomyces > Tieghemiomyces parasiticus. Next base: position 11,035 of record JANBPT010000197.1, read on the forward strand.
CCCTGGGGGAAGTTCTCGAAACCACCAAGCACATGGAATAGAGGGGAGGCCGGGATTGGACTGCACCAGGCCTTGACCTTGGCAAGACTGGTGTGCTCGAAGGGAATCATCCCGGTGGCGTCGGCCTGGAGCTGCTGGAGCCATTGGCCGATGGGTTGGTCCGTCTGGCGGAACCGCAACGGAACGGTGTTGAGGCAGGGGCCGACGACGTTGGCAATTTCTGCCACGTCCAGGTTACGACCTGACACCACAAAGCCAATGACGAGGTCATCCAGGTTCAGGTACTGGGCCAAGACGAGGGCGTAGGCAGCCTTGAGGAGGGTCGAGAGGGTCACGCCAAATTGCTGGGCGGCATCATGTAAGCGTGACTTATCGACGTCAAGGGCACAGTGGTACTCGGCAAAGCCATGCTCACCCGTGAGCTCCGTACTGAGCATGGGTGCTGGTGTGGGATGAACACCCCGTAAATACTCAACCCAGAACGCACGCGCCTCGTCTTGGTCCTGATTGGCCACCTGTTCGACCACGGTGTTAAAGGAAGGCGAGGTCAGCTGGCCTGGCATGTCCGGAGAGGCGTAGAGCTCGCCCAGGTCACGCAGCAGCAGCGGGATCGACCAGCCGTCGACCAGGGCGTGGTGGATGGCCAGGACCAGCAGGTACTCGTTGGAACGCTCGGTGGGAAACACGTCGGCTCGAGCCATGGGCCTGGTCATGTCGAAGCCCAGGGCGCGATTTGCGTTGAGATAGTCGGTCAGGGAAGGAAGGGGTGCCTCGGTTAGACTCCAGGCCAGCGGTGCGCGGTGTAGAACGACCTGGGCAAGTCCGTTGCCACGCGGTGCGACAGTCGGAATGAAGACGGTACGTAGGACGCTGTGGCGCTGTGTTAAGTTCACCCATGCTTGCTGGAGCCTGTCGAGATCTACATTACCGGAGAAACTCACCGCTGCTTGAACCAGGTAGGCCGAGGGGTCCTGCAGCGTAGCAACGAGCAGACCGCCCTGCATGGGGGTACAGGGCAGGATAGCCGCTATGTCGGAAGCAGCCATGCCGCGTTCCTCCAAGTCGGCCAGAAGGGTGTCGAATTCCTGGGCGGTGGGCTGGAGTAGCGGCGCATCGAATCGAGTGAGAAGCGGCTGGACGGAGGCCGTTGGGGTGGCAGCCAGGTGCTCGAGGTCTTGGCGCCACAGGTTGATCAGTTGCTCAGCCCATTGGGTCCCATACACCCGCGGATTGTACTCCATGACCAGGCGCAGCCGGTCCTGGTTGACGAGGGGCATGGGGTTGATGTCGAAGATGACGTGCTCGTCGGGGGCAAAGTCGTGCAGGCCGAAGCGGTCATCCCATTCGATACTAACCGCACCACTGTCTGCGCCACCCGCCTCCGCATTGCCGAACCGACCAAAGTAGTTGAACTGGACGTCGAGGTGATCGGGTGTTTTGGCCAGGAGCTTGGCCCGCTCAGTTGGATCCGCCCCCGGCATGTGGCGGAGTAGACTGTAGGGGAAACCACGCACGGGGATCTGCTGCATCGCCTCCTTGGTGTGATGCAGAGTGGCCAGGACCGAGCTGCCCAAGGGTACGTCCAGGACCAAGGGGTACAAGGCGGTGAACCAGCCGACGGTACGACTCACATCCATGGCGTCCGACCAGGGCTCGCGACCGTGGCCCTCCATCACAAAGGAGACTTGGGTGGTACCCAACGCCTGGCAGTAGGCCCGGGCAAAGGTAGCCAGGAGCATGTCCCGTGGGGTGACACGCCATTGTGGCGCCAGTTGCAGCAGGAGCCGGGTGGTGAACTCCCGGTCGAATTCGTGGGATATGGATAGGCGGGCAGCGGTGGGCACTGGGTCAAGGACCTCTGAGGGAGGCAGGAGTTGGCGGTTATCCACCGTCATGCTCTGCACGGGCCAGGCATCGGCAGTGAGGGTCCGGGCGTAGTCATCCAACTGGCTGCACCAGGTCTGGAAGGACAGGGTCTTGGGCGGCAGCTGACCCCCGGTGAGCAGGGTCTGCAGGTCCTCGATCAGGACGCGCCAGGAGACCAGGTCAACCAGGGCGTGGTGGATGGTCCAGAACAGACGTTTTTGTTTGGGTCGATCATGTGAGTGGATGACGCAGGCGGCCATAATGGGCCCATCGGTGAGGTTTAAACTGGCCTGGACCTTCAGAATGCGGTCGGCGTAGTCGCTTTCAGCCACGGTGGCCTCGATGAGGCTAACGTGGTCAGGGATTGCCTCGGACGAAGGAATGTACTGCGTCCAAGCACCCTGGTCGTTTAGAAGGAAGCGAGCACGCAGGATGTCATGGTGATTGACCAGTTGGACCAGGGCGCGGTTAACTTGGTCAAGGGTGACGGAAGTGCACACGCGCAGGGTGAACGACTGGTTGAAGTGGTGCGGGTTGCGGAGCGGTTGGCTAAAGAACCGGTGCTGGATAGGGGTAAGCTCGACTGGGCCTTGCACTTGACACTGATTTGCTTCGGCTGCGACCTTGGCAAGTGGCGTCAGTCGGGCGGCCAAGGCTCGAAGCTGGCGGCATTCGTAGATGAGTGGCACGGTGATCCTGAACCCCAACTGTTGACATTTAGATACGAGAAGGATTGCTGAGATGGAGTCTCCGCCGACGCGGAAGAAGTCGTCAGTGGCCCCAATACGCTCGGCTGAGAGTGATAGGACCTGGGCCCAGGCCTCGCGCAGACGGAGTTCAAGGTTGGTGAAGTCACTGGAATCCACGGGGGATGCCTCTGGAATGGGTGCGGCGAGGTCTGGCAAGGCCCTACGGTCGACCTTGCCGTTGGTAGTCAGTGGGAGTTGAGTCACCGGGGCAACATGATCGGGTACCATGAATTTGGCCAGACGGCTACGGAGGTGGTCGAGCAGGGCCGAGATATCCACTGACTGTGGCTCCACGAACAAGACCAGGCGATCATTCCGCACCGCCGCCACGGCGAGTTGAACGGTAGAAAAACTAATGGCGGTGGCCTCGACCTCCTCGAGTTCGATACGATAACCGCGTAGCTTGACCTGATGGTCCATGCGACCCAACAGGTCGACATGACCGTTGGACAACCAACGGGCCCGGTCGCCCGTCAGGTACACGCGACCGGGACCGAACGGGTTAGCAATGAACCTCTGGGCGGTGAGTTCGGGTTGGTTGCAGTAGCCACGTGCCACACCTAAACCGCCGATGAGGAGCTGACCGGATGCACCCACCGGGACCAAGTGCAGGTCGTCGTCAACAATGTAGGCCAGGACGTTGCGCAAGGGCTGGCCTACGGTTATCATGTCGTTTATGCGAAGGACAGAGGTGAGGCAGATCACAGTTGTTTCGGTGGGACCATAGCAATTGACGAGGCCACAGTGTGAACTCCAGGAGGTAACCAAGCGCTGGTTGCAGGGCTCTCCACCGCAGATAATTCCGCGGAGCAGTGGGAACTGCTCAGGACGCAGCTTAGCTAGAAAGGACGGCATGACACTGGCAGTATGGACACCTGCGAGATCACCAAGCAGGTCTGGACCAGGGAGGACCAGCGTTCCACCATTGCAAAGGGTTTTCATAGTGGACCATAAAATACCATCGAATCCAATGGACATAACCAAGAGGTCACGCTGACCCGGCCCATAGAAGTCATTGAATGTAGGATCGACGGTGAAGGACGCTATGCTGCCGTGCTCGACCATGACACCCTTGGGCTGTCCAGTCGTCCCCGATGTGTACACGATATAGGCCAGGTCCCTAGGTTCAGAGTGATGAGGAATGAACGGACAGGCGTTGTCTTCGGTGCTTGGTAGAGCCTCAGCCACGTTGTTAACCAGCAGCTTGGGGCAAGTGATGTGACCCAGACGACCCTGGGTAATATCACTTGCCAGGACCAGGGTAGCTTTACTGTCCTCGATAATGTAACGGATACGTTCTTCGGGGTATTCCGGGTCGATGGGCACGTAGGCGGCGCCGGACTTGAGAACAGCAAACAGGGCTATTACGAACTCGATGGATTTGGGCAGGAGGAGAGCGATACGAACCTCGGGCCGGGCTCCATGGTCGCGAGCCAGCATCTGGGCCAGGGCCGAGGTCATCCGGTCGAACTCGGCGTAGGTGACGGTACGGCCCTTGTGGTCCAGAGCGATACCATCAGGGGTCCTACTCGCCCACTCACTGACCAGGAGGTGGACAGAGGTATTGATTGCATCAGGGTGACTGATGGTGCCGGCGAACTGCAGGAGGCGTTGACGCTCGATTCCATCTACCCAGGCCACATCGGCAACAGTTAAGCGTGCGAGCTGTTTGGGATGCACCATCGCCTCGGCCATGGTACGGACCACCATACTGAATTGGCGTCCGAGTTCCTGCACCGCTGTCTCGGCCACCTGGGTACGGTCAAAGGCCAGACGGACATCTAGATTACCGATGACCACCTGCCAGGAGAGGACAAGGGTGGCCTGAGTCATCGTCGCCAGCATAGTAAGGGAGGCCTGTTCAACGCTGACACAAGGCTTGTGGTTGGGGTCGAGACCCGATGAGTTGCGGCCCCGAGACTGAGTAGACGAAAGGTTGGCGTAGCTAACTAGGACGGTGTTGAGTTGGCCCTGGTCGATAGCCTGCACCGGCCACTCCTGATGATGCAAAGGGTGATCGGAAGAGGAGGTCGGATGTCCGAGGGCTGAGGTAAGCTTGACACCGGGGTCAAGGCGCAGGCCACATACGGTGAGACTGTTGGCCTGGAGTTTAAAGTCCAGCGGCGGCGACGGGGCCCAGACATGGCCGAAAGCAACCTGTTCGGCACCGGTGTAGCGGGACAGGAGGATGCCCCAGGCCACCTTACAAAGTCTGTCGGGGTGGAAGTTGGTTGACAGGGGAGTCCCTACCGAAACCTGGCCGTAACCCGGCTCAGGGTGAACGGGCTTGACCAGGGGAACGGCAGTAGTCGGGGGAGGACCGTCCACATTATCGGCAGAGGCGGGACGGTTAGGCTTTGGGACAGTCATTTTGGCTGCAAAGTCTGGTGGCAAGAGGGTCGGTATGCAGTTGAATTGTGTAAAATTACGGCAGAAGCGAATGAGGCGACTAGTGGCTTTATCAAGGTTGCAGAATTAGGAATAGAGTGTCCGTATATAAACCAGACGTGCAAAGCTAAAAGGCCATAAGTATACTTGGCAGGCAATGTTCGACGTACATGACTTTTTATATATCTTTTTTTTAGAGAGGAGCCTACACTATTGCCTGGCACGCCGATAAGGCGTTTTTTTTGACTAATCGGTTGCATTCTAAAACACGCCTGGATAGCAAGGATATTGTCCTCCTGGATCCAAGGTGCATTCAGAAAAAGTACACCCCTTCTTGAAATATTCACTACCGTCCTGGTAACAGCTTTCACAACTACCCAGCATGATGTCCTTTTTCGTATGGGTTAAAAAGGCGGTCAATAAATAGAAAGACTGGCCCGCAGTAAGGGGTAGAGTCGCCGCTCTATAGTGTGGAGTGCCCATACATTACCCCTGAGATATCCAACCTAGCCTAACCTATAGGTATGTAGTGAAATCGTGCGATGCGAAGCTCCCACCACTTCCCCGATGGCCTCTTCACCATTAGGCTACGTGGCCTAGTGCACCCGACGGTTTGCGCCTAGTCGCTAAATAAGTGTTGATCCTTCTTTATCATATCAACTTCTATTCTACCCTCCGCCTTATTTGGTATTGGATGGTGGTCTCTAGAATTTTACCTGTTACTGAAAGACGCCCCTCTTCTCTGACCTGACTCGCGGGCGTATGTACTAATTTACTAACGCGGTTATAATTAAAATTAAGCACTATAAAACTCGAACTTCAGTTCCATGGGTTTAGTCTTCCTTCGCCTGATGCACAGTTTAAGAACGCATTTCCACTGATATTCTACTGTCGATAGTCACCCCCTTGCCCGATGAACTGTTGGTAGCGTCATCTTAACTTCATCGCCTTCCCGTCAATTTTCTATTTTTTTACCATCGCTCACCATCCATACATCGCCTGCAGCCCTACTTTAACGTAGAGCCTCCAAAGCTCCATAGAAACTAATAGTCCTTTATTTTCGTTATCCTTCATCTCTAATTAATCTTTTCCCATACCCTCTCCGCCACCACTATATTTCTAAAGAAAACTTTATAAATATTCTAATGTTCTTTATTTTCGCTACTTACTTCCCTCACTTCCTCCAGCCTATGCACCACCACCCAAGCTGACCCCACTCCCACTAACGATCTCGCTTCGCCCCGAGACCACAGTCCGGGGTCGTACTGACCCCCTTTACCACCCGAATATCACACGTACACAGCCGTCGATTTGATACTTGCCTCTGAGTGCTACCAACGCATCGACTGCTAACCAGATCCGTCCGATCAATTGTTACGACTGGGGTTACTATAGAAGGCCGTAAGGATCAGTGACTGCCACCTTGGCGTTAGATGCGTGTCCCTCTGTGTCTGGCAGACGGTGTAAAGGATTATGTGTCCCAAGGGGGGGGAATACAAACGAAGGGAGAGTTCATTGACGAGAAGGTCCAAAAATAAAATAATCGAAAGCGCCCTGTAAAGGTTTATTTATTTATACCCCAACGATGCTTAATTGTGTATTTTGACATCATTCTGAAGCGCTCGGCGGGCACTATCTATCTAGCCACCAAGACTAAATCTAATAATCATTTGGCTGAAGCCTGACAAGATTCAATCCACAAGCGTCCACGGCCGCTTCCAGTGTTATCTTCTTGGTGAGCAGCCGCTGTTAGCAACTCTGAGCAGCCTGAAGTCACAGGGGGGCAGGTCAGGAGGGTAGGGAGAGGTGGCAGAAGTTTGACTCTGGTGCCGGAAATGTAGGTGCAGGTAGCTATGATGCAATGCGGTGCGGCGTTGTCATGGTGAAGCCGCGGGGGGGGGAGTGATGGTCCAGACCTCCATGTGCCTTTTCCCAGGCCTGGACCATGGGCTTCTGCCCATAATTTACGTAAAGTTTGCTGGAGACCTTGACACTCAGGTATACTAGGCCACACCTGGTGAAAAAAGAATGGTTGGCATCACCTTGGATATGGTATGTCCCTGGAAGGTATCAGTTAGGACAGGGCCACCTTTAGGGCACCACCTCCGGCAATTGAAGCCAGCAAGGGGATCACAAAGGTACACCCAAGTCTCCTCGCCTGTAGAGATGGAGTCCAGCAGCTAGCCACTGGCCCCCATCAAACTCCTACTGGAACTCGGTGGCACAATGTACCCACTGATGGTGCTGGCCATTAGGGAGGTTGTAAGGGGGTGTCTAGTAATTGAAATACCTGTAAAACCCCAGGTCCCTGTGCAGGACGCAGCGCATGGTAGTAAGGGAGGTGCGACAGGTGAGGGCTAGCTGTTTGGTAGTCAGGGGAGGTTCTTACTCTAGCCGTCTCATGATCATGGCCCCCTAATATCCACCGATGCTATCTGATGGGAGGCCAGAACAAGGGTCATTGGCAAAAAAGTAGTGGCCTGTGTGAAAGCGAGCCAGCCTCCTGTAGATGGTGGAGTGGCTAGGGGCAGCCGGACCCGGCTTGGAAGTCAAAACATTCATAATAACATCTACCTTTCGATCCTCTAGATAGTAATTAAAAATAAGGACCCATACATCACATCTGGTTAACTTGGGTGGAGTGGGGGAGGGGGTTTGAAAATTAGACATGGTGGACGGTTAAAAAAGCAAGCTGTGAAGTCAAAAATGGTTCAATCCCGTAATTGTTTATACCAATGAATTTGCCATTGTTGACTCTCTTAGGTTTCATTTAAGATACTGCGATCCGAGATTTCCCACTTATAATATTCACAATATTGTGTAGCACTTATATTAGCAAATCTGACGTTGCCCCCTTTTCATAATACACAGCTACCCTCCCTCCCTGCAGTGAGGCTACTAGACAGCCCAGTTCCGCTCCAAGGAAAAGCCCCTCCCCTCTGCTACTTATATCTCACCGCTGGCCCTGATTACGGCCACTAAACCAGGACAACAGTATATATAGGGCCAATGAGGCCTTTCTGTAACCCTCTAATTACCATCGCCACCAAGCCTCTTCTCTTTACACCTCACTGCGCCCATCTATCGCTCGGATCACCTTCCCTCCCTTGACATTGCAAGAAAACATCCCTCTATATCCCTCCTCATCATGTATCCTACCCGCGCTCTTGTCACGCTTACAATCCTGGCGTTTACCAGTATTATTGTCACGGTAGCGAGCGCCTAATCCACGGCCGCCACCCCTATTACACTTCACAAGAGAATAGTAGCTCCCAGCGACATTAATGGTAAGATTATCCCTAGCCGCCATGGCATTATACATTAATTGTCCATGGCCATTTGGTCAGATGTCAGAATTGCGAGTACTTTACAGCATCACCAATCGTGTATAGATCGGTTGGGTGACCGTTGTAATTTCTATAGCAAGCCCCATAAAGCCCTGTGGGTGCATTGGAACGTTCCCTTCTCCCAAACGACGATGCATGCCCAGTTGATCCCGGCCACTTTTGGCCATTGTGCAATAAATCAATAAATTTCACTTGATCGGCCTATTCCAATAGAATCGGTGGTAAGTAGAGATAACGATTATTTTCAACGGTAGGCAACTATCCATTGGTGGTAGTTTAGTTGAATGCGGGGGTAGGAATTCTATGAACATCCCTGTTAATGAACCTGAGGACCTCGGCGTTCGACCCGAAAGATAAAACCTGGGAATGATAGGTCCAGGATACTATTTGGCGAGGCCCTCTCTAGAATGAAAGCCGGACCTCGTAGAGATGGTTCTATTGTGTGCATCTCTGACAGGTGAAAGTGCATAATTATAACCTAAAGACGTCTGATGTGAGGTTTGGGCTCTCATCAGATTTATATAATCAGCAATCACAAGCCCAATGGCACCCAAAGTGAGTAAACTACTCACCATCCCCCACCACCATGCGCAGCGTCCTGCGCAAGCACCTAAGAGCATTCATTTCTGTCCATCGCGGGCCCTCTGGGGGAAACCGTCTCGCATATAAAGATTCCGGTCGCCCATTACCCCATGGAGACAATAGGAAAAAAAATAAAATACATTTTACACATTCATCTACATGTTTAATTTCAATACTATCGACTACCCGCCACCAATTCTCACTAAAGCCGGAGGCTAATTTGCGAGGAATAGCCTGGTTCTCGAACGGGTCTATGCCGGTAAACTCAATGTCCCAGATACAATTGAGCAGCATCTACAGGTTTCAGATTTGGTGCCCCTACTTTAGCGTTTAGAGATTTTTTTACTGGAATTTTTATGGCCATTTTACCGAGAAATTCAGGGTGATGATGATTGCCGTTGGATTATTACTAGAATCTAGCCGCTGCAGCCTCTATATAACGCCTGTGCTGAAATGACAAATTATGCCACGTCGCCCATGAGCTGCATGCACTCATCCTCGTTGTATCCCAGCAGGTAAAGGACGTATTTGAGGCTCTTTTGGTTGATTCGGGCGGCAGCCTAGTTCGGGGTCAATTTGGAGTAAAGTTAACGAGCGGGTTAGTGGGATTCCAAAAATACCAATATATATATAGACTTCTTTTGATGTGCTGTCGCCCTGAATATTCCATGAGATTCCTCTATATCACTTACCTTCTCTTGCACCTTAGGCTTGGCATTAAAGGCGATACCCAGTCCAGCCTTATCGAGCATGAGCAAGTCGTTCGCGCCGTCGCCGACGGCCACGACCTGGTCGAGGGTGACCCCCTCGGCTTGGGCAATGACCTCCAGTAGTTCCGCTTTACGCTCGGCGTCCACAATCGATCCGGATGTCTCCCCGGTCAAAGTCTGGCCATCGGGGCTGATCTGCAAGGTATTAGCAAATGCGTAGTCCAACCCCAGCTCGCGCTTGACGTAGTTGGCAAACGGCGTGAATCCGCCGGAGAGCACGGCCAGCTTGAACCCCAGACGTTTAAGGGCACGGCAGAGAAGGTGGGCACCTTCAGTAAACACGAGGCGCTGCTGGACGGCCGGGATCACGTCAACCGGGGTACCGGTCAGGAGACGGACGCGGGATTTGAGGGAGGCCTTGAAATCCAGTTCGCCGCGCATTGCCTGTTCGGTGATGGCGGCGATCTGCTCAGTGATCCCCGTGTGGCGGCCCAGCTCGTCAATGACCTCCTGCTGGATCAGGGTCGAATCCATATCGAAAACGACCAGACGCTTGTTACGCCGGAACACGTTGTACGGCTGGACGGCGATATCCACGGCGCACTCGGCGCTAAGCCGTTGGAGCTCATGGCTCACGTGGCCAATATCCTGTTCGATAGGGACGCTGAGCACGTAGTCGATGGCAGAGCACTGGGGCTCCCTGTCTAAGCGCACCATCTTCTCCACCGAAATGCGGTGATCGAGCAGATAGCGCGTCCAACGGTCCAGAAACTGGGTGCTTAGGCCGGACTGGTTAAATACGGTGGCGGTGTGCTTGACACGGTCGGCGTAGGGTGCCTCCTGGATCCAGCGGGTGACGGCGACGGGGTTACTAGCGTTGGCCTCGACCTTGCGGGACGGGAACTTGGTGGTGGCGTCACTTGTAAACTGTTGTGGGATAAAATGCTGGCGTAGCGAGCGGATGGACAAGGCGAATTCATCGTTGGACGCGGCCCGTCCGTCGTCAAACACTTCAAAGCCCAAGGCAGCGTCCCACTCCTCGGCAGCCCGCACCAAGGTGTCGTAGAGCCCCAGGTTGTGTGGGTACAACGTGACCAGGACCCCGAAGGTAACCTGGTGGTACAGCCGCGAGAACATAAAGTCCTCGATGCAGCAGTCAGAGGCGGCGATGCAGTTCAGCACGCTGCCAATGATGTCGGTGCCATGGGGTCCGCTCAAAGAAATGAGCACCTTCTGGCCGGGCACATGGCCGCTGGCAGTGGTGGTGGGGGCGCTGCTGGTCATTGCGGGCTCGGTGAGGCCGGAGGGTGCGAGAGGGGAGGGGCGAAGGGTAGTTAAAGTGACAAGAAAAAAACCGGGGCGAATGAGTAGTGTGCCCAGGCGCAGTGTTAAGCAAAACAGGTGGACAACCGGAAAGGCGGGGCAGTGGTAGCGCTGTGATATTGGCCCCCAGGTAGCCCGTTGTCGGTTGGGGGGTGCAGGCACAGGTGCGGCACCAGAAGGGGTGACCCACACCACCAGTAAGGGCGTAGAGCGGTTTGATAATACCGGAAATCGCAGTGTGTGGCATCTGCAAAAAGTGTATGTGCGCTCTTTAGTAACCCTTATCATTTCCGATCGGCCTCCATGTCTTCCGTCCGGCGTACATACTTAATGGCCTGCATGCGGTCCACTGACAGGCTCAGCTACGATGTACCCCCGTCGTCTGTACTGTCGACAGGGCACGTGGGTACAGTGTCTGGTTGGGCCGCACGGCTTGTCGGATAGGTTGCAAAGGACCATGACGTTAGGCGGGGGGGGGGGCTCTTCCGCCACCCCCACACATGGAGCTGCCATGACCTCTAATTGATTGGCAGCTGAAATAGGGCCGAGCCAGCACTGGTATGCAGCTATGAAACCATTGGACCGGGCCCGGGGTGGTCAATATTGCGCTCACGTACCTCGGGATGAGCGTAGAGCCTGCCCTTCTCCCCACCCCACACCATTCGCAATTTGCTGCAAGTATTTCATAGTACATTTTTCTAAATCCATACGTTTTAATCCTTACTAGGCACACTCGGCCTCGGTCAGTGCCTGGCACAGAATCTCGACGAAACGAAACACGTCCGCGAATGAGTTATAAAGAGGCACAGGCGCCACGCGGATGCAGTTGGGCTTTCGCTCGTCACATACAACACAGGCAGCGGTCAGGTGATTGAACACGGGAGAGAAGGCCCGTTCGTCCAGGATAAGCGATAGCTGGCACCCGCGGGCCTCAGGGTCCTTAGGCGTGATAATGCGCACCTGGTGGGCGGCGGGCTCGGTGTGCTGCAGGAGGTATTCTAGGTACCCGGTCAGGAGACGGGACTTGCGGCGGAGGGCGGCCATGTCGGTCATAGCGAACACATCAAGGGCGCCCAGCAGGCTGACCATGGCGAGGACGTTGGGGTTGGATAGTTGAAAACGGCCCGCCGACCCGGGGATTGGGTCAAAGGTGTCCGACATTTGAAAGCGGGTGGTCACCCGATTACCCCACCAGCCGTGCAGCTGGGTGAGCGAATCGGTGTCGCCGTGACGGCTGTGAACGAAGATACCGGCAATACCGCCCGGCCCAGCGTTCAGATACTTATAAGTACACCAACAGGCGAAGTCAACCCCCCAGTCGTGTAGCTGGAGGGAGACGTTGCCCACGGCGTGAGCCAGGTCGAATCCGACCATGCAGCCCTGAGCCACACAGGATATGAGGAAATTGTAAAGTGGCCCAAGCGTGCATGGCAAAAGTTAGCAACCAAGTATATCGAGCATTACCACTTGTCCTGTAGTCAAAATTCTCCTTGTCGCCAAGGATGCCGGCCTCGCCCGGTCTTACCTGCGAATGCCCGGCCTCTGTGATCCGTGGCATATCGAAGCACTGGCCGGTGTAGTACTGCACACCAGAGAAGAACACGAGCGCAATATGCGACCCCTGGTCCGAAATGACCTGCAGTATATCCTCGGTACGGAGGGTATCCTCGCCGGCCCGCGGGGCCAGGGCGATAAGATGGTCCGCCGGGTCCAGTCCGTGCCACCGGATCTGCGACTCAACGGCGTACCGGTCTGATGGGAAGGCCTTGGCCTCTATCAAGATCTTGGTTCGTGGACCTTCCGGCCGGTAGAAGGCCGCCATAAGAAGGTGCACATTGGCTGTCAGGGTGTTCATGATGGCCACCTCGGAGCGTTCGGCGCCTATGCAGAAAAGAGTCGCAGCGGAAGAACGAGGGGGATTAAGTCTTAGCTTGAAACGGCCGAGACCATGTTACGAAGGTGCCCAATAGAGAGAGTCTGGCGGTGACCCCATATTGAGCCTATTGATTTGTGACTCGCCGGGTCTTAAGGCGGCCTTTTCGATTACTTACCAACGATGCGGGCCGACTCGTCCAGAACGTGCTCGTCGATGGTCAGCCAGGGGCGGCCATGAATATGATGGTGGTGCCCAAACACACCACTGGAATGAGCGTATACGGTATACAAATGGATGGACGACGTATATGTGGAAACCATTAGTGGGGCCTTCCTTCGCTATTCTGCCCTGCCGTGGATCCCGGTGTATACAGTCAGCACCCCCGGGCATGATAACTTAGAGACGAGCAGCCCTACCGCTATTCTTGGAGCTCGGAACACTTACCCCTCGGCCCACACTTGCAGCTCCTCATCGAGATAATGCTTGATACTCTTGGGTTGGAGGCCAAGCGAGTTGCCGCACAGATAGATACTGGGTTGGTCGTCACCCTCTGGGTGGGGCTTGTCCGACCCTAATGGCGTAGCATATATATATATATATATATATATAAAAGGACACGGCGGGGGACATGGAGGTGAGGTTACAAGATAGAGGTGGCAACAGGCAGGCAATTAGGGACTGCTTTTTAAGGTAACACAAGGGTCTCGGGAACGTACTTGTATAATTACAATTTAAGCCTGGCACTACAAGGGTGAGGGCGAGATGCTCAGTAAGTCGTCAGGTGTTTGGGGAGGGCTGTCGGTCAAAAACACTTACCATTCGCCCGGCTAATCTGGGCTTGAGTCGGGTAGTGGAATTCCTCTCGCAAGGCCTCGAGCGGGTCTTTAGTGTCAAGCCATTTGGCGAAGGCCTGGCTACCTAGGTCGAGGTGGGCTTCCCGGGCCAGCTCTTTAAGTTCTTCAACAGGATTCTGAACCATGGTAATCCTAATAAGGGGAGTGCGTACGGTGGAGGTTGGGTGGAACAAATGACGGGAGGGGGGAGGGGTGCCAGCACTCGCAAGCAACGAGTTGTGTAGTATAGAACTGAAGGTGCAGTGTGAGCACCAAGACCACAAGACTAGGCAAAGGTGAGGGGTAGCAGGTTGAGAATGAGGAGGGAGGTTCGCTTGGTCTCAAGTTTTTACGGCTATTGGTTCCGCCTTCCTCATTTGCGTTGGGACAGTCATCAGCGTGGCGTGAGGCCGCTGCAGCTGTATCAATCAAACCATGTTGCAGCTGGGAGGATGTCCAGGGGAGCCTAGCCTGCCACCACTGAGACTGCGGGGGGGGGGGGGGTTCACTACCCATACACAAGGTCTGAAATCAACCCTTTACCAGTCACAGACTACAGCTGGTAAGGAAATCGGCCTTCCCTTTTACTCCCAAGCCTCCATTGGGACTTGTAGTATAAGGCCACCGCCTTTATCGTGCGCAAAATCCTACATCGTAATGCCTCGCGCGAACATCCCAACCTACAACATACCCATAGCAAAAGCACCCATTCGCCGGCCGCCACCAGCCTTCGCGGTTCCCTCTATAGCGACCGCATTAGCATCGGTCAAAACGAGCAGTGACAGGACCGGCCAGAGCTGGCACGGAATTCGCCGTACGTTGTTCAGACCCCTCTCTGTCCCCATACGACCGTTGTAAATCGACCACGACCAACGAAGGAACTGTGTAACTTGCACAGTGGCTTTATGTATAATTTTCAATATATTGTGTAGGTGGCGGGACAAGGCAATCAAGACCCGTCTTTTAGGGTGGCTCGAGAAGGGAAGGTTGTGCTTACACATACACTAACCTCGCTACCTCGTGCTGTACTTTTAGACGTAAACAATCGGGTGCGAAGGATAGCAGGCGTTGAGGACAACTCGGACTTATTTATCTTTCGGTGTATCTTTGCTATCTTTCGACGCCTCACCGTCCGCGTTGACATCACTGTTACTGTGATCGATCTGTTGCCTTAGCTTATCCATGGCGGACTTAAAGAATCCAGGCTTGGAGGCGGACGACGTGGCCCCACCCGCAGCCGAGGTTGACCCCGCTGGTTTGGATGCGCTTGAATCAGAGGTATTACCGGCGGAGGTGGGGCCAGCAGTGGCGCTGCGACTGCTGTGGTCATCTTCCCGACGCCAGGCGGGGGTGGGGTGACGTCGTTCCTCCTCGACGGCAAAGGCCTCCATAAGCTCCTTGGCCTTCCCGGTGAGTGGGGTACTGGGCAGCCGGACCTCCATCTTGACATACTGGTTACCCTTACCACTCGTGTTGATGTGCGGGACCCCGAGTCCGCGTAGCATGGTCTTGTCGCCGGGTTGCAGCCCCTTGGGGATCTTCATCTCAACCTCGCCGTTGATGGTCGGCACTCGGATGTACCCGCCCAGTAGGGCGACGTGCATGGGGACGCTGGATGTGGTGAACAGGTCGACGCCCTGACGGGTGAAGGTCGGCGATGGCTGAACTTTCACGCTGACAAATAGGTCGCCGGGGACGCCGGTGTTGGCCTTCCCTGGCTCGTGTTCCAGTGGGTAGTTACCCTTCCCAGGGACCCGAATCCGCATGCCCTGATCGATCCCGGCGGGGATATCGAATTTGACGGTCTGGGACTCGCGGACGCTACCGGCGCCGTCGCAGGTCGGGCACTGGTCCCCAGGCTTCACGACATGACCAGTTCCATCGCAGACGCTGCACACCGAGGCCATCTGAAATCCGGCCTGCAGCACGAAGGTCTCCTGGCCTGTACCGTTACAGTTTTTGCAGGTTGTTGGCTTAGCCCCGGCCTTCAGGCCCGACCCGTGGCAGGGTTGACAGTTGACTATTGGCGAAGTGGTCACCTGCTTCGAGGCGCCCTTAATGGCTTCCATGAAGGAGATGGTTATGGTCTTCTCGATGGGTTCACCACGTTCTGGTCGGCGACCTCCCCGGCCAGCTCCGGAACTGCGACGACCACCGCCGCCACCACGGCCGCCACCACCGCCCATGGCTCCACCAAATATGTGGCTGAACAGATCCGAGGCATCGAAGCCGCCTTGGAAGCCGCCGGCATCGCCCCCGGGGAATCCTCCGGCGCCAAAGGGGTGACCACCTGCGGCACCTAATCACGAGGGAATGACACATAATGAGGCGCAGCACGATTGACGGTGAGTATTACGTACAACTAACGACCATAAATCGCAGCGCAGACCGGCCTCTGCTGCTCTCTCGGTCTTAATAGCGGTATTAGGACCGTATCGCCGTGTAAACTTACCGTTGAAAGCGTTGTGGCCGAATTGGTCATAAGATGCCCGTTTCTGCTGGTCGGATAGGGTCTCGTAGGCCTCCTGGATCTCCACAAACTTCTCCCGGGCGCTCTTGTCCTTATTGGTATCCGGATGGTACTTCTTGGCGAGCTGGTAGTAGGCCTTTTTGATCTCGGATTGGGACGCGTCCCGCTTGACGCCCAATAACTCGTAGAAATCGCGCTTGGCCAGACGAGGGGTCGTGGTATGAAAGGCGCGCCGTGAATCGGCCGGCCCGGTCGATAAGACGGTGGGACGTTCGCCGAGCTGGATTGATAAGGAACTAATGCGACACGGGGTTGCCGTACGCGCGCAAGTGGAACGGCCGCCGGCAGTGCGGTTCAGGAGGCCGCGACCAAGGTGCCGAGCAGTGTGCTTCGCCGCCGTGGGTAGCATTGCGTCGAGGTGTGCACGGGTGAGGGGGGGAAGAAGGCGGGGTGCCGACAATGGGATCGAGAGCTTCGGTCGTGGGGGGCTTTAAAACGGGAAGTACCAGCGAAGTTGTTAAAGAAGTCTATAAGGGGACCGTTGATCCAACGAGTCGTACCGGATCGGTTGTTGGAATGAGAATGGCTGTTGAGGTACTCCGTTCTAGTGAGCGGGACTGGTAAGCGGAGCGTTAATTGGGAAAGGGGCCGACGGTTGCGAGCTACAAAACTGGCAAGCGAAGGAGGGAAGGCTGAGGGGGGAGTGACAACCAACGAGACGGTCGACGAGGAGCAAACTGGAAAACGTTGAATCCGCCAGACCGAGGCGTTGAAAGGTAAAACCGATACGGTGAACGGCTGCCCCGCCGAAGCCGCAGGCGTCGAGTGAGACCTTCCCTATAAAAAAAACTGATATGAGGACGACATACGCCGCAGGCCCGTTGTTGCGGCGGGGCACTCGGCTGCCCCGGGGTGGCACAGTGGGGCTGCATTAGGGGACTTGGGGTTAGGCCCAAGCTCTCGATCGGGTGGAAAGACACGAGGCCAGGGCGGCGCAGCACCGGTCTGGTAGACAAGGCCCCCCTTCCACCACTCTGGGCGTGCGAGGTAAGGCGATTTTATTGGATCTGGAAGATTCTGGATCCCCCCGCCCTACTCCCTACCACACGGCGTATTCAGACGCTGCAAGATCGGCAGCCAGTGTGTTGCTGAATCTTCCATTATTCCCTCGTCAATAACAGCAGGTTCGCGGTCTACTGCTATTGTGTAAAACTTCCGGACCCCTTTAACTTTCAACTGCGAGTATACCTCTGGTACTTGATCTACAAGGTCCGTATACGACTAACTTTACAGGCCGGTAGGTCTCGTAAAAGTAGTCGGAGGTCCAATATCTCTATGCCAGCCCATCGTGAATCCCTTCCTTCTCTATACAATATATTGTTAAGGCCATTTGGCCTGCATCAAGTAGCGAGGTCCATTCCGTATAGGCAGGTACAAGGGATAGGAGGGCCGGACCCAAGGCCCATTGTACCGCATGAGGTCTTCCACAAAGCACAGCCTGGAGTCCACCCACTTTAATCGTGGAGAGGGAGGGAGGGACCGGGGACACGACGAAGGGCGGGTCATTGCTATGGCTTCACCAAAGACGCCGGTAGACTGCCAAGGCTGACGGTCTGAGCCAATCGACGTGCCGCCGCTCCCCCGGCGCCAACCTCGCCGCTGGCCTTCAAAACCATCGTGGCGTACGAGACAGGTATGTTACCGTTCGTCTCCTTGATGATATCTTCAATACGCTGAACGTTGGCGGCGTCCCCGGCGGTGGCAAAGGCCTGCTGGAGGGCCCGGTAGGACGCGTAGTTGGGCTGTAGTCCGTCGGTGGTGATATGGGTGAACCAGGCCAGGGCCTGCTGGAGGTCCCGACCCTGGACGCCGTAGCCCTCGATCAGGACGTTATAATGGGCCAGTCGGCTCGGGGTGGTCGATGTGGGTGCGGCACTAGCGTAGGCCTCGCTCGTCACCCGATTCCGTTGCCTTTCCACGTCACCGGTTGCGTGGGTGCTCGATGAAGGTGCCTTTTCTGAGGGACTCGTGGCGGTGGCTGTAGGCGGGGCGCGTTGGCGCAGGGCGCGGAAGAGTGCAGTCGCCTGCAGAAGGTTAGGGGGCTCGTAAAACACCATGAGCTTCATGACGAGCAAGGTCAGCGTAGCGTCCAGGGGGACTCCGTCAGTCACCAGGTGCTCATAGACAGTCTGAGCCCCCGCACGCTGGCGGGCCCGTTCGACAAAGTAGTGAAGTAGCTTGGTGTAAGGCTGGCTGCGTCGCATTAGGTAGTTGGGATCACTTTCGCTGTCAACCCCGTAGAATTGGCGCAGGAAGCGCTGTTGTAAGTCGGTTGAGGTGGCCGCCTCCCGCGCCCCTCCGCTGGAAGACGCACGTGGCCACCGATTGGCATGGGTGGCCCGGAACTCCTCCAAACACTTCATGGCTTCAGGGACGCGCCCCCGGGTCAGGGCGACTTCGATCACTATCAGGTGCGTACGGTACGTAGTGGGTAGGTGGGCGCCGTGCACGTACTCGTAAAGCGCCGGCACCTGGTCAAGCTGGTACCTGGTGGATAAACATAGAGTCATGAGGGCCTCGATAAATTTAGTGGGGATCCACTGGCGGTGGGTCCGTAGTAGGGCAAACATTTCGAAGCCCAGAGAGACCGACGAGCTGTGAAGTGGAGCCCGCTCGAGGATTAGGGTTAGGACCGAAGCTGAGAGGGCGAGCCCGTCGCGCTGAGTGGATCGTGCGATGTTGACTGCCGGATAATAGTGGCCCCCACGGAGCTTGTGGAGCGCCCGGGCGCTGTGGATGGCGCGTAGATAGTCATGGCGGTCGGAGGCAAGCTCCACGCGGGAGGCGAGGGAGAAAGCGACCTTGGTAATGGCATCGAACTCGGTCGAATCCGTTTGAAGGGAACGGAGTGAAGCGGTCGAGAGATAGTAACTTAGATCGGTGAGGGGCGGGGGCGTTTGGGCGGCCTTGAGCAGCGAAAGGACTTCCTGTGATTCCTTGGGGTTGGGTGTCGCCGTGACGGCGAGGCCAGTAGTCGTCCGGTCGGATATGGAAGGGTGGGAGCTCGCCGTAGCCCCTGACGGAACCGATTTCGAGGGTTCGAGCTGGGTCTTCAGGGGATTGGTGGCCAGCTTGGGCGGTGGAAGGGTCAGACGCGCCTCGATCACGTAGCCTTCAGGACTAGCCGAATCAAACCGAACGAGCTTACCGACCCTCGCCATGGCCACGTTCGCTAGGTCTGCGAACCGCTTAATATCCTCCGGCCACTGTAGTCGAGCCACATCGGCCATCACGTTACTCACCAGCATCTCCAAAGGCCTATCCTGCAGCACGTTAGCACACCGGAGTAAGGTTTCAAAGTACCGGCCCATCGAGGCCGCCCCGGCGGTCTGGTAGGCCGACGCCACACCGTCGCGGGTGTGATGGTACATGGTAACGACGGACATGGCCAATGGACGGTTTTCGTAGAATCTCCGAGGGAGCAGATCGGTGTAGATGCGGGCGTGAAAGGCCAAGTCACTGGGGGCCTGGCGGTGCATTGTATCCAGGATGATTTTCATAGCCGGGACTGACGTCGCCGATGTCGTTGCCTTGGCCAACGAGGTACCGATGGGTGCGGCAACGGTATCCGGTTTGACAGCTTTGCAGGCTGCGCGCAGGAATGCCGTCAGGGCCCGGTTGGCGAGAGTTTGGGAGCTACTGCCTACGCCACCGCTTGGGTTTGTCACTTGGTCACGTAGAAACGTCAGGGCCGGGCCTACCAGCCCGAGGTCCAACCGGCGGCCCTGGCGGATCAGGGCGTCGCATAGATCAAAGGTGGCGGCCAAGTCGCGGTTGGTGAGCGCCAGTCCGATCAGTTGATTGTGGAGGTCTTGGCTGACCTGCCGGTTGCGCTGCCGGGCGTGATGGTAAATCCGGCGGGCGGCGCGGTAATCTGCCCGGCCCACCAGCCCACGTAGCACCAGGTTGTAGGTAGCCTCGGTCGGGATGGCGTTGGGGATGGCGTTTGGGGCATCGCCGTCCGTCATGCGGCCAAAAAGTTCATGGGCGGCCTCGACCTGGCCCGTCTCAACAAGGTGGCCCATGACGAGGTTGTAGTACGGAGTGTCTGGAGGCAGGCCAAGGGCGTGAGCCTGTGGTTGGATGGCGGCGAGGGCGGCGTCAGGGCCAGCTAATTCAGTAAGACCAGTGATGTAGGCGCTCAAGACGTAAACCGGGCCGTGGGGTCTCTGGGCCAGCGACTCGGTCATCTCCACCCGCCGGCGGGACTGCACGGCGTATTCCTCGAACGTTCGGTGCAGGGCATCCAGGTCACGTAGGACCGTGTGGGCGCGGATCAGACTGCCCGCCGTGAAGGGCGTGGGCCGGATCATGTTGGCCTGCATATCGGCGTACACGGCCAACACGGTGGCGGCATCCGCATGGTCGGCGGCCGACCGGAGGATTAGATCGTAAGTGTAAGCATCCAGGTAAATTTGGAGCTTCTGGGCCAACTGTACAAGTTCGAGGACCACGGGGTAATTACGTTCCAACATGAGACACCGGCGTTCCTCGTGGATCTTTGACACTGGTTCTTGGCCGCGGGTGGTTGCTGTTAGGTCTCGAGCATCGAGTTGCTCTAGCCGGTCGCGGATCACCCGATCACGGTCGCACAGGACGCGGGCGAGGGCGGTAAGCTCTATAAAAGTCGGGATAAACCCGTGGGCCCGGGCCTCGCGGAATACATCGAGGAGCCGCGTGGCCGGTTCCTGGCGGTCATACAATTGGCATAGTCGGCTAAGCAGGAGGACGTAGGTTCGGTGGTTGGGCTGGATTTCTTCGTACTTCATGCGCTCGTAGAGGTACCAGAGGTATGGAAGGGACTTGGCGCCGGGCCGGACCTCCTGGATTAGGTCATTATAGATACGTAGGGGGCCGCCAACAAGCGGGGGTCCTCGTGTGGCCTGGGTATTAGCAGCAGGCCCCGCCACCGCCGGGCAACGGGCGGCTGATTTGTTCGTTGGCACGGACCGGTTTGCAAGCGACAAATAACCTCGGGCATGAACGCGATCCCGTAACCGCAGCCGCGAATCGCGTAGGGCCGGGAAAGGATAACGAAACAAGGACATGGGCGTATGCAGATTTGCGACAGCCAAATAAGTCGTCGGCTGGAGGTGATCAAGATGCGGGGCACATGCGCGGCTCCATAGAGCAAAACAAGATCGCTTTTAACGAATTTTTATGAACGGACCAGGTTGACGCAGTCGAGGGTGATGGTCAACGATGGGATTCACACCGTAGTTTGATAAGGTAAGATTTTTTTATATAGAGGGCTCTGTGGCCTTCCCTTACGTTCTAGATGAGTGGCGCCCGCCACTCAACTTCAAAGTTAAGACAACCTCGGCACTCATTACGATATTGATTTTAATATATTAGCAAGTGACATGTAATATACAACGTACGGTTGGAGTAGGAAATACGTATCAGGAATGTCCAGACTGTACGCCTCATTCCCCTAAGGGCTCGCATAGCCTCCTGACATAGGGTCAGTAGCGTCCTGGGTATCGACCTCGGTTAAGGGGACGGCAATCATGGTGATGGGGGCCTTTGGATCAGCACCGGCTTCCAGCTGGTCACCTAGTGAAGTAGAGTATAAAAAAAAGGTATATATTGAAAGGCGTAGCCCTGAAGGCGGGTTAAGTTTGTGCAAAGCATCATGAATGAAAATCCGGCCAACGGCTGGTTATTTCCCGCCAAACTGCCCTGGTGACCGAGTTACCTACCGATAGCCCTAACGTTGCTAAACACGCTCGACCAGTTACTCATGACATTCCCCATGACATCGAACTGAGTGATGATCTCATCCAGCTCAGAATTGAGGGCCGTGGTGGACTTGCGGATCTGCCACGAAAGTTCGCATAGTTGGGTGAGCTGCCGGCATTCCCGCGACTTGGCATGGACGGCTTCAGCGGAGCTCATGGCGGGAATGGAGTCAAATGGGCGATTGAGGGAATCGGTAGGAAGGCTGACGAGCAGAGGTATTGAGGAAAGCAGCAACTGATGCCGGGTGGTATACAAGCGTACCATAGGCAATACCAGCCAGAAAAATTCAAACAGCGCCTTCGTGTGTTGGACCGAGCGACCGAGGATGCCAATATGCCCATGTTATTGATTCCCTTGGATGTAGCCGGAGTGTTGTGTCTAGGTCACCCGCCAGATTCCTGGCATCGGGTTTAAGCCTGGGGGACGTAGAGCAGCGCCCCTGCCCAGATATCGAGTCAGCCAGTGAAACAAGCACTCTGCGCCCTCCTTGTGGAGCTCCCCATAGCGTATCACATGACAGACACCAACTCCCAAAGCGTATCGCACACACGATGTCTAGGCCCAACGGCGTGGGGCCCGGTGGGGATACACCCAGTAGCTCTTGGAGGCAGGTAAGTCTTTAAGATTCATTGCAGCACGTGTTGGGCGAGTTGGAATACTGTGGCATAGCACTACGGCGGCCTACCCAGACGTTAGACCTCCAGGTGACATGTTGTGCCCGCTTTCCAGAGCTACGGGTACTCGCAGGACATCCCCTCCTCCCGTGCTCGCAACCAGCGCCGTTTGCAGAAGGTGTCTTGCGACTGACGCGTAGGCGAAAGGTCGCGACCGAGCCCGACTCGCTCATCATGGGGCCGGGAGGGAACACGGGAGCAGGTGGAGAGGATAGCCAGGTCTCCAGCAAGGATTCTCTACACGAGGGTTTCGGCCAACACCACCGCCCAGTCCCTGCTAAAGGCGCGGCCGCCGCCTCGCCCGATGGCCCGGGCGCAAATGAGGAGGAGGGCCTGTCACCTGCAACCCTAGGGCCCCCCTAACAGGTAGCTGCTCCCTTCCGAGCCCACCCGGTTCCACATGGCCCCATCCCCCTATGCTATGCGTACGGCACGAACTCCTGGTGCACGATTCGCGACGACTGCCTTATCTATAAGTCACACCTCCCGGATACTGGTCCACTTGATTCGCCCGTTTCACCTCCCTCACTAATTTCCACCTCGACGACGTACTACCAATCTATTGTCTTTGCTCACGCGCTGCCTTTTCGCAACCATTGTCTGATTCACCCTGTTTTCTTTTTTCTTCACCACCCCGTCTGCGCAAGACGCTCCCTCCTTTCTATTCGCTCTAATCTCTCAGCCATGTCGCTATCCCTCCTCGCCAAGTCGGCCGCCCCAGCCGCGTTCCGCCAGACGGGCAAGGTAAGTTTACAAGTATTGACTTGCAGCCGCCCACTCATTCTCGGCACCTCGAGGTGAAAGGGGAGACCCGTATTCCGAGTGAAGTGATTCCTAGGAATCAGGTCGATTCTAAACCACTGCCCCATGTCCCACCGCCTTCGCCACCGCCCCCCCTCCTCGCATAGCTCATGGCCCGCACCATGGTCACAGCCACCACCCCGAGTAAGGCCTCATTAACTGAGAACTCGGTCGAACAAGCCAATATGGCTGGTAGGTCGCCGCTCAACAAGACCATTTCAATCTACCGCTGGGTAAGTCGCCTCATTTGGCTGAGCAGCCCCGCTGGATGCGACTATTCACTGCCATGCCTTCAAGCCAACTTCCGAGACCGGCCTCTAACCCTCCACGATAACCTCTACTTACCCATTCACCAACCCACAAATGCAGGACCCGGAGAATCCCACCGCCAAGCCCCACATGCAGGACTACACGGTCGACCTGAACAACTGTGGCCCCATGATGCTGGACGCCCTGCTTAAGATCAAGAACGAGATTGACCCGTCGCTCACTCTGCGCCGCTCGTGCCGCGAAGGCATCTGCGGGTCGTGTGCCATGAACATCAACGGAGCCAACACCCTGGCGTGTCTGTGCAAGATTGAGCGCACCACGAGCAAGGCGGACAAGATCTACCCGCTGCCGCACATGTACGTTATCAAGGACCTGGTCCCCGACATGACCTATTTTTATAAGCAGTACAAAAGCATTGAGCCTTACCTTAAGTACAAGACGCCGCCGCCGGAGAAGACGGAGAACCTGCAGTCGATCGAGCAGCGCAAGAAGCTTGACGGCCTGTACGAGTGCATCCTCTGCGCCTGCTGCTCCACTTCTTGCCCGAGCTACTGGTGGAACCAGGACGAGTACCTCGGCCCGGCCGTCCTCCTCCAGTCCTACCGCTGGATGGCCGACAGCCGCGACCAGTTTGGTGTCGAGCGTCGCGAGCGCATGCAAAATGCCTTCAGCGTCTACCGTTGCCACACCATCATGAACTGCACCCGCACTTGCCCCAAGGGCCTGAACCCCGGCAAGGCCATTGCTGAAATCAAGAAGCTCTTGGCGACCGATTAGTGTTTCAAATATAGAAATGGTGGAGGGATACACCACACCCTAGCGCTCCCTTCCACCCACCCCTCATTTTATTTTCAGTCGGTAGCGGCTAGGAAGCTGGCCTTGCCACCGAAGGCTGCCAGCTGCTTTCTTATTGAAAAAGGCTAACACACAACGAACTAAATAAACGTTCACTCTCCCTAAGTAATGGTGGTGGTAACGAATGGTGACATTAGTACTTGCGAGCGACAGAGATGATGGAAGGGAGGGCATTGTGAACTCACACGTCCGTGGGTATGTGCTGGGCGCTAAGAAAGCAAGGGCAATGGACATGTCGCCTTCTAGTGATATTTAAAAAATGATGAAAGAGACAACGAACGAGATGATTTACTTGCGCTGGGCCGCCTCATCCTGCTTGTAGGCGATGAAGGCCGGGAAACTGAGGTAGACCTCCTCCGCACGGCGGCGAAGTTCCGGGTGGGTACGGCGATCGACAGACTTGACCAGCCGCTTGATGTCGTGGCGCAGGGCGTCCAGGCGGGTCAGGTACCGACCCTGTACAAACACGGGCCCGTCGTAGTCATAACTGGCATCACCGTAGACTTCGTAGAAGGCGTCGAGCGCCTGGAAGATGGACTCGATGGGGGCTGGGTCGAACTGGGAGGATTTGCCGCTGGGTAGAGCGATGATCCGGCGGGTTTCCGCCTCAATTACGTGGGTAATGAGGAAGTCGCCCACTACACGGTTCTCCTCGACGTGACCGGGGCGCCGGCGGGCGATACTGCCCAGGATACCCACGCATTTCACCTTAATGCCGGCGCTGGCCACTCCGCTGGCATCGGTAAAAGTGCTCATGAAGGTGGCAACCTGATCACCCGTAACAGGGACCTCGCCTTCGGACCCGCGGGCCAGGCTCCATAGGCAACCCAGAGCCATGCTGAGGAACTCGCTCCGGAAGAGCGGCCATTCGAGGGCGGTGGCAAACCGTTCTTGAATCGGGGTTGGGGTGGCGGCCCGGTGGGCCATAACGAACAGGCGCGGCCAGACATCGTAGACCAGGTCGCGGTGCCCATGCGTAGCGTTGAACCACGCTCGGTTGGGACCCTCCTCGGCCATGACCAGCCAAAAGTTGTTAAGACAGCCTAGGGCCCGCAGGTGAAGGACGTTAAGTGAGGATTGGAACGATTGTAGGGTAGAAAGCGCCAGGGCGTCGCGGCCAGCGATATCGGTTTCGGTCGAGGCGGCGGCATCGGAGGATTGCGGACTAGCGGGTGTAGCAGCTTCCGCAGGTAGACTGTCAAGGTACTTCGTAATGGGTTCGGCCAGGTGCAGAGTCGGGGCTAGAATGTGGCGGGTGAAGAGATCCACAAGCTTGGCGTCCATGGTATCCTCGTCGTCGGCATGGTCCCCACCGGTCACGTCTAGAAGGTCCTCCAAGTCAGAACCTTCTAGGGCGTCCTCGTCCTCTTCAATCCCGTGGTCATCATCCTCCTCCATTTCAGCCTCCATACGCTCGTCGGCAGAACCTACGCCTGACTTCTCGTCACCAGCATCTTCCGCCATGACGTTGTGATCACCACTTGTCTTCCCCCCCTTGCCATTGGCCTGGCGGGCCTCCCACGCCAGCCGCTGCTCTTCCTTAGCCTCCTTGTCGAGCTCGGCCTGGGTGAATAGGTTGGCCAGCAATTCCAGCACAACGTGTAGCGCATTGATGGTGTTCTCCGTATCTGTTAGAGCCTGGACAGCCTGGACGCTGGCCTTGGCCTTGGCGTCGCCAACCGATGCGGCGTTCAATTTAATACGTCCAGCCAACTCGCAGGCCCGCTGGACCGTCGCGTCCAAATCCTTGGGCAGGTGACTAGCCAGGACCTTGAGCAGGGTGCTACGATACTTTTCGTAGCGCGGGGCTACGTTGGCCGGGGCGCGCTGGGAGAAGGCGGCGGTGTGATACAGGGTGCCTCCAATGTAGACGGGGAGCTCCGGTACGGCTTTGAACGTGTGATTGTGCGGGTCAGCCGCAGCGTCCAACCCGTCAAATAGGAGGTCCAGATAGTCTCCACTGGACATCCACCTACGCATCATGAAGGGATTGTTGGCAGTGAGTGTGTAGAGGCACTGGCCGGCCATAAGCCGCGGAGCGGCTGGGATACGGGCATCGTGGGTCGTCACGAATGGGAGAACGAACGCCAGCGGGTTCGTATCGTTCACTCGGCGGAGCCCGATCTGCGAGCCCTCGCTCAGGGTGAGTAGTAGCGACAGGATATTCTCCGACACCTCCCACACCAGCTTCTCGGTAAGCTGACCCTTCGGCACAGTCTCGGAAGCGGGACCTGTTGATCCGGCTGGGCGGGCCAGCAGGTCGGCAATGAAGTAGGAAGCCTTATCCATGAGCTGGCGTAGGACGAGGGTGATATTCTTCTTGAGCATTTGGGCGTCGATCCCGGGGTCACAGAGGGTACCCAGGTTCCGCAGGGCACCCAGGCACTCGGAAACGACGGTCAGCGAGTCGTCGGTGAGACGTTCCACCAGCAAGCCGACCAGGTTGGTGGCGAGCATCTTGCGCCGGTACTGCGGGTTGCTCATAAAAATATGCGACACGCTGGTGGCCGCCCAGGCCCGCTCATCAGCGTCGGCCGATTCCAACTGAGATAACCAACGGGGAAGTAATGTGGGAGGAATGAGTGGGCAGCAGGGGCGGAGGTACAAGTGGTGGGTTAGCAGGTAGGTGGAAACCCTCGGTCGCCGGTTGTACCTTGATTCTAGTTCCTGTTGGTAACCGACAGTTCACCTCTCCATCCCCATCGTTGCGAAACCTACCTTCTTAAGTAGGGGCAAGCCTTGCTCGGCGGTGAGAGGCAGCTGCTGGCTGCTCATGCCACCTCCGACGGCGGCAGCACTGGCCGCTAGGAGCCCGATCGGGTTGACCCGGGCCTTAGCTATGGTACGCTTAGCTTTCCCCATGGTCGTTGTAGGAATTGTCTAGCTGCGGTTGTAGAACGCGAAGGCGTGGTCGGGGTGTGAACTGGGCGATCCGGACGGCAGTAAATGGCGGTGGCTGACCCGGAGAAGAAAATGACCAGCAGTAAAGGCAAGATAACGGACACTCTTGGATAAATGTGCTGAAGCATCGGACGTGCGCGGGACCTGGGCGCCTTGGTATTGGTTTGCATACTGGGCACGTCCTCGGTCGCATTTCTCTGACGCATGGCCCGAGCCTACCTGGCATTTTTTTAGTGCTAGACATCATGGCTTTGTGCTTTTTTTTTTTTAGCTGACCATGGGAGCAGAGCTGCTGCTGAGAGTCCTGATGGGATGGGTAAAACCCGGATACTAAAAAAAAATAATCAATCACCGATTTCAGGTGTAGCCCATATTTCCCACAACTAGTGGTTTACCAACTTCCTCCCTATAAAAATGCTGACCACCCACCGCCCTCCCAATTAAAATCGTGAACAAATACGGGCCACATTTAGTTCGAGATTAGTGCATTCGTTGCCTCCTCTCGCGTTCCCGTGGTCCAGACTAACGTGTTGGTGAAGTGGCTTATATATTGTGGGCCATTTTGCTCCTTAACGGGAGGTCAAGCGTGTTTAGGTGAGGCACCAAATTTGCCCCACCTGGCCTACCGACCGAAAAGGTACATCTGTAAATCGACTAAAAAACTGAAAAGAGCGTTCCGTTGACCTGGGTATGTCGCAGTTAAGGCCCATGATCACGACTATCAAGAACTTAGCGGACCACTACACCGATCTGACTTCAGCACCTCGTAGACAAGTTATCGTCAACTTTAATTAGGGGTGTCTCTCAAAAATTGACAGTTTGTTGGAATGAGGTACTCAATCACGTCCTTATTAGACAGTTGCCGTGTTAGTCAGCGCATATCCTAAACTGTCCAAATACAAGCGACTTTTTTACGTACTTCCTGCATTCTCCACAAGGATCATGATTCCAGGGACTATGGTATGTGTAGCCTGATCCAATATCGGATGAAACATAGTATGGCTTATCCTGTACGGCTTACCCTCTATTTATGCAGCCAAGTTCAGAATCTAGAGGGGTATAATGAGGACATGTAACATTTGGGGTAAGTCCAAGTTTACCTCGGGTAGAGGGTAAGTGTGTCATCTGCTAGAAGGTAGATACTATGCCAGGATGAATCACGGCCCACAAGCTTTAAAGTCACTAGGCCTGGCTAACCGAGAGAGGACGATACATACGTGAGGAGAAGTAGAGGCGTCGAAGTGAACAGCCTGCATCCACGTACTCGTTATTTACCCCCAGCCCGGGTATGGACCCTTACACCAACTTCGGTTTTATCCTTGCGCCTCGATATCAGGTAGAGTAGATTTTACATCATTGATTCTAATAATAGGATAGGTCTTATAGACCTCTGCCGCTCAAGCGAACGCCATAAGCGTGGGGATGACCAGATACCTCCGCTACCTAGGTCCAACCTGTCGATTAACAGCCGGCCTGCTTTTCCTCAACAATTAAGCCACGCTCGTTCCAGTTTCCACTTCTCGCCTACTTTACTTAATTTTAAAATTCAACGGTCTACTAAGCCTCCAAACGTGGCTTATGAGTTACTGATCATTAGGTATCCTCATTGCTTCAGCTAAATAATTTTTGTCACGTACCTGCATACGTTACCGCCGTATTCCTGTCGGACTCGTTTCTTTGTTCTTGCTGTAATCGCCGCCGTCTTTCCTACCGTTCCAAGCTCGTGATTGTTACCACCACCATTTCACCCGTTATTATATTTTCTTCGCCATCATCCCGTACCAAGATCCATCGTGCACCCCACTACTACATTTCCTGTCCCTCGCCCTGAGCCACGTCCTCCACCTACAACTCCCCTTGAACTATGTACCTCCCCTGTCCGCCGTCCTCCACTCCTCACTTCATTGGCCCTCTAGCACGGTTTTTCTCCGCAATTGTGGATTCGCGGGGTCGAAGCCAACGGTGCACTGGGACTGCACATGGTGAAAAACCGTAAGACGCACTGGCGACATACACCAACTCTACTTTGTCGAACGTACTGTATTGGTGAGCTAAAGAACGCGGTCGGCAGAAAAGGGCGGCGTTGAGCTCCTCCTTCATATATTGCCAACAGGTTTACAAGTAGCCTGGGAAGGTGTCCAGTGCAGGAATTCCCAAGGCGTATTAGCGCCTCCGCCGAACATGCACCTAGCACGCCACTTCAACGATGATATTACCTAAAGGAGACGGGGTCAGGCCTCCTACGACAACGAGAGGTCCCCCAGCACCGAGACCCAATTATTTAAAAAGTTCACGTTCCGCATGGTAAATTGAAACTGATTTTCAGTGCTTGTGCAATTAGATTATTTTTCCTTTCGATTCTCGGTTCCATTACGATTTATTCGCTTGCAGTCCTACGCCATTCATTAACTGTTCTCTATTATATCTTAACTCCCTCCCCGAGCTGCACACCTCATTACAATACCATAGTTTTTCACACTGTGGTTTGCGGGTAGGCATCTTAGCCCAGGCCCAAGCGCCGTTTGCGCTGTGTTCCCTTGCATCAGATGCTAAGCGGAGGAGTCGGATCGGGGGGCAAGGGGTACTGGGCCGTCTCGCGACGGTCGTGCCCTTTCTCTGCAGACAGGCGGTCCCACTCGGCCGCACCTCCAGCCTTTTGTGTCTCTTGCTCACGCCGCAAGGTCTCCGTAAAACTGCGCAGAGTGACCGGGGGTCGGTGCGGAATGACGTTGTCAAGGTTACGGCAGAACATGTAAAGATACTCTGACCGTCGATCGATACCCTGCACCACGCGCTCGACTTCGGCACGGGGTAGGTGGCGGTACCGCTCCTTGAGCATCCCACCGAGTTGGCGCAGTTCGACACTCTGGCCGACGGGAATTTTCAGTTTGAATACGAGCAGATTCATGATACGCAAGGCAGCTTCCCAGCAAGCCGGGTGGTCTGGGATTCCCACCAGGAGCTGGCCGAGGTTGGCCAGAGCGTACCGGGACTCAAAATTGATTTGAGCCATAGGTGGCAAAATTCGCGAAAGCCAGGTGAGAGCGGTTGGAAAGTGGGTGTAGTTACCCTGGTGCGCGTAGAGGGCGAGTTGGTTACAAATTATAGGAATCTCCTCCTTGGCGAAGGGGAAGGCCGTGTAGACGGCCCCTAGCCGGGCTACAGCTGTCGGCACCGGCGCCGATTTGCCCGCCGTTGGCTTGTTGGCCGGGCTGTGCGCTCCTTCATCTTCTCCGGGCACCACGGCGTTGGCACTGACGGTAGGGCCCCGGCTGGAGGCGAAGAAGTCAGACGGGAGTTGCGGGTGTGGTGGAGGTTGGTCCGGCAGGGACTCTGGGGTATGGTCGAGTTGGAGAGCGCCACGGGGTCCGAACTGTCGGACGAAATCGTAAAACATTGGTGTACAGGGCCCCGTGGTCGTCCAGAATCGGATGATGGCGGCCAGCACCTTGGCGGCCTGGTCGCAGTCGTTTGCCGCATGCAGATGATAGTTAAATACGCGCTCGTAGCGTTGGTACTCCCAGGGAATCCGGGCGGCCTCGTAGGCCTCGAGTTGTCGGAGGCCCTCGGGCCCGGTCACTTTAGAGGTCAGACAACATGCAAGGTAGAGATCGTGCATCGCTATGTGGTCCTCCATGGTATCGAGGGGCACGTTGCGGATGAGTTGCTGGGCGGTGGCGTGGTCCCCAGCCACGACACAGCACTTGAGCAGGGCGATGCGCAGCACTGGTAGGGTCTCCCCGCCGGGATGCTCCACAGCGAGCTCGGGGCGGATCATAGAGATGGCGTAGTGGGCCCAGTAACCGACCCGCGTCATGCAGTTGAGAGTAGTCAGATACAGCGCGGGGGTCCGCGGCACACCGAAGATGGACAGACCGCGCCACTGTTGCTGGAGGGCCTTATTGTCACCATTGATCGCCAGGCCCCAGAAGAAGATGCAAAGCAATTTCTCATCCAGCGGGATCCCGAGGGCATCAAGTTCGGTCCGGTATTGGTAAAACCGCGGGTCGATACGGTCGAAAGGAATGGGTAGTAGATATGGGGCCTCGAGGTCACGAATACGATTAATAGGGAGGGCGGCGAGGAGCAGCGGTTGGTAAAGTTCGCTGCGGTCGCCCGACGGGTTGGCACCCGCAGCCAGCTGCCATATGGCGGCGGCGCGATCACTCCGCTTGGTCTCGCTAAGGACAGCGTGCTGGGAGAGGGCGGCATGCCACAGGAGGGCCCGGTACGTGGCGTGGTTGGGTGTCACCCCAGCGCGGAGCATGGTAGAGTGGATGGCCAGTACATCCGCATAGGGGAAAACCCGTGGGTGCAGCTGCTGGCAATACGCTAGACTAGTGATGAGCTCATTGTAGTCCCATACGTCAAAGTGGTAGCCCTCCTGTTTCGCGAGTTCGGTCTGAAGTCGCCCCAACTTGTCTGGGAGGGCAAGCAGTTGCCGCGGCGGGGTGGACATGAACGGGAATCGGGCGCGGTGCACATCAAATTGCCAGAGACTGAAGGGGAGGGCGGAGGTGTCGAGGCAGGCGGCGTGGTGGAGGGCGAGTTGAAACCGGCGGGCACTGTGATATTCCCCTGGGGCCGGGGCATTGTCGGGGAAGGTCGCCCGGGCGCTTTCATAGATGGCCAGACCGGTAGGGAGTTGACCGTACTCGGCAAAGCAGATGGCCAGTGCAGCTGCTGGGTCCAGGGTCGACGGGCGGTCTGTGCGCGGGAGCCAGTCCCGCTCGTACACAGTGATGGCCTGCCGAAAATTTCCGCAACGGGCCAGCGCAGCTACGTACTCGCCCGTGGCGGCCGCGGAGGGTGCATTAGTGCCAACTTTCAACATTTTCCAGAGCTCGTGGACGCGGTCGACGTCGTCAGCGTAGCCGTGGTAGCGCAAATCTCCGAGTAGTAGGGCCTCATTACCGGCGCCTGCCCGCTGCGCATGGCGGTGCCAGGCCTGAAGGATGGGATAAGCGTACACGGCCGCGCGCCGGCGGTGTGGGAGGATCGAAAACTGGGCGCCTAGCACACAACTTAGCAGTCGAGTCCAAGTGGCTGGGTGATCGACCCAGTGGACTACTGCCGGGTCCAACCGGAGATCCTCCAACTCACCCCGTTCGGCGAGTCGGGCGCAGATCGGGCCCAAGTGAGCTAGATCCCGTGACCGAGCTAGGATGGCTAGAATGAGGTCGAGGCCCTGGACAAGGGGATCGGATATGGCGTGCCGTATCGCTTTGAGATCAGCCTCCGAAGATGCCGTACTGGCAGGGTCGCCACGCCATGAGGCATAGTGGTGATACATTTGGCGGTAGGTCTTCTGGGCCTGATCATATTGGTGGGCGTCTCGGCATGCTGACAGGATCCGTAGGTACATGGCAGTCAGGAGCGGCAGGACCTGCGGGTGGTAGGTGAGAATTCCAGGTTTATCGCCGTGGGCGTTAATGAAGGCGAGGAACTCGTTAACCAGGTCAAAATGTGGCAGATCGGTCTGCGCAGTCAGGTTTGTCATGGTTTCCAAGGTGGCTTCGGCTGCCAAAATGGCCTGCTGAACTAAAGGTGGAGGTTTTGTACTTAATACCCGGTTCAACACGGTCTGTGGTTGGTGCACCCCTCGGCGGGGGGCGGAGACAGTGCCTGGTCGGTTGCGAGTGCAGGTATGAATGGCATGATCAAACAACATAGATAAACGTTGGTTAGTATTCAGGGCTAGCACTATTGTCGTTGGTCTTGGTCTAGCTTGTATAACGAGGTGAAGGAAGATGTTGCAAAACAGCGGGGCTTGAGCCACCCGACTGCAGTCCTAGCGACGGCTCGCTACTTACGATGTGCTGGTATCGCGCCGCCAGCGCGCACCTGGCCGGATTGACCTATCCGGGCCAGCGTGGTATACTGTCGGCCCCTGAACATGGTGTGGGATGTCGGGGAGAGGACGACCGAGCGATCGGCTAGAGCCGCCGCCGCGCGCTGGGAGATTCGAGGGAGGCTGATATTGCTCATGATCAGCGGAGGTGGTTTCCTCGCGGAAGAGGCCGAAGCAGCCCAAAGGGGAAGTTGACGGAAATGTGAAGGGGAAGTAGATGGGGTGGCAAATGGTTCCTGAAGGGACCCACGTCTCGGTCAGGATTCCTCTACGCTGTTCGACGGTCTCGTGGAGGGGGGCTGTTGAGCCTGCCGTCCTAGGTGGTGAGCGCGGGGTCAGTAGCACGATCATGCTAGCCCATTCGCTAATGATCCCAGCAGTTGGGAGAGATCAGGACGGCATTAAATTAATGAAGCGTCACGTGATGATCAATAGATGGATGGGCGATCGCTTTGGTGCACCTAGTAGGTAGGAGTGCCTAGATAGTGTGATTGAGAGCTGCAGTTGGGTGGGCAACTGCAGCTCTCAGAGACCTCCCGCTCTGTAGCCTCTAACCATCTATGCCTAGCATTAAACTCGGGCCCTTAACTCGAACTATCAATACTTTTCAAAATATCCTTGCACTCACCCTATCTGCGATACCATTTGATGTACTCTTTTCCGTCTCTTTGTACTCGTGTACAGTGGGCGAACTGGGTAAATACGACTGTCATAGCCCCCTCCCTTTGTGCATCAATTATGCTCCCAGTTTCATTTTTAAAGCATCGATGTTTATCAGTCGGAGCATAGATGGATCAACCTGCACACAAGCGAGTAGTGCCAAGCGATAGGGAAGCGATGTCAATGCTAGACAGTTTTCTCAGCTGCGGCCGTGGGCTCGGCCTCGGCTTCGACGGTAAAGTTAGGGCCAAACACGCGGGCCTGCAGCGAATCCTTGTCCTTTTTGTTGAGTAAAATATTAAGGGAGCTAACGCCGCGCCAGATGGGGAACTGCATAGGAGCCACCATGGTATGGCCGACCGGGGCATCGGCGGGATCGAGGGTACCGATACAGCAGCCAAGGTCCATACCGGCGGAGCGTTCACTCAGGGCCGGTGAGAACTTGTCGATACTAACGTGGCCAGCAGCCTCCAAGAGGATACGAAGATCCGAGTGAAGAAGTTTGACCTTGCGTGCGTCGCCCAAGAACGGGTACACTAGCGGGAGGGCCTCAGAGTGGATGCGGTAGTTGCACGGCGTGTTCTCGATATCGTTGCGACCGAAGCATTTGATACCGGTGTTGACCACCTGGGCGGGGAGGTGACGTTACGTATAAGGCACGACGGTGATGTGGGTAAGTTAGGGCAGGTTAATTGATGGAGAGATAAACGTCGCAAGGCAGTCCGCCTGTTGGTCGTTCTGGAGAAGCCAGGGCGCCTGTCGCCCAGTTCCTAGCTCATTAATGATGAAATCGACTTCACTTACCCGCATGCGCTCATTACGCTTGATGCCCATAACCGCCTTGATGTCGCTGGAGACGAGGTACAGGGTGCGCTGCTTGCTGGCTTCCGAACGCACCAGGAACTGGTCGCGCGGGAACCCCGGGGCCAATTCGAAGAATTTCCTGGGTGAAAGGACGGGGTTGAGGTGTCCACAAAGGTAGAGGCGATGGTCAGAGATTGACGTTCTGCGGGAGGGGGACGCTGAAAATGCATGACAACAGCTCAGGGGGTTTCCTATGGTGAACCCGCCAGAGAATGGGCCATTTCTTACCAGATACTCTCCACGTCGGGGTCATCACCACTAACGAAAATAAACGGGTCGTCTTTCAATGGCTTGGCGTCCGGGTGTTCGCTCGTGGTGGTGGGCGGAGCGGGGTCCACTTCGGCTAACGAGGTTGTAGTACAAGGGAAGAGGCGAGGATTGAGAGTAATAATGGGCGGTTAGTGATGAAATCATCCTGTGCAGCGGGATGCCCCACCGTAACGGACAGCTTCCAGGCGGAGAGTGGGTCAGCCAGAAGGTGGATGATCAAATGGATCGGTATTATTACCCTCGTCAGTGTCGAGTTTAACGCGCTTACTCGGCTGTTCGGTCTCGGTGGGCTCGGGGATAGCCGCCACCGGCTCAGGGGTCACGTCAGCAGGGTTCTCCTGCGGAGTCTTTCGGTCGCGCTTAGACAGGGGACGAATCTTCTCGAGAACGGCCACAAAGAACCCGCCGGTATTCTGCAATTGTGGGTAGATACGAATGCAGCGCTCGAGGTGGAGGTCGGCGGCGTTAGCGGGGGGGAACACACTGCACGGGTATTTGTTGTGGCTACGCGCCGTCGTCTCG
Organism: Tieghemiomyces parasiticus; assembly: GCA_027575765.1. Classification (NCBI taxonomy): domain Eukaryota; kingdom Fungi; phylum Kickxellomycota; class Dimargaritomycetes; order Dimargaritales; family Dimargaritaceae; genus Tieghemiomyces; species Tieghemiomyces parasiticus. The sequence goes on from JANBPT010000197.1 coordinate 46,649, forward strand.
GTCATAAAGTCGGCGTACTGGTCGACAAATTCGCCGTCCTTACGCATCACCTTCCACGTGGGCAGCCCCGGACGCCGGATCAGACCCGGTAGCTGGTCGGAAACGTCTACCAGTTGCATAGCGCCCTCAGTGGAGTTGATGAGTTCGGCCACCACGGCCTCGTTCTCGATCGGGTTGAACGAACAGGTGGAGTAAACCATCCGGCCCCCGACTTGGAGTAGGACGGCCGCGCGCTGGGCGATCTTGACCTGGACCGTGTGCAGACCCAATCCGTCGGCGATCTTCCAATCGTTCCAGATCAGCAGGTTCTTGCGGATGGTACCGTCGCCGCTGCAGGGGACGTCACACAGAATGCGGTCAAACCGGGCGGGTTCGCCGTAGGTTGGGTCCTCGGGCTAGTTATCAAGGTACGGGGCAGTCACGGGAAGTGATAAGCCGTCTGATTAGCGATGAGGTGGGAGACCAGAGTCGAAGCGGGGGGTCAATACGAGCCCTGTGCTGACGTACGGCCAAGCCTTAAGCGATCGGAGGTGGCCACGGCAGTGGTGACTTACCTTGGTGGGATACAGGACGTTGGACATTTGCTCGGCGTCCTGGTGAGTCACCAGGAGACAGGGGCTGTGGAGACGCTTGGTCTGGTGGACCAGCATACACGCGCGCTTAAGGTTAGCATCGTTAGCGATGACCAACCCACGGTCTACCGGGCCGTCACTGGCATCTTCGGCGTGCAGAGCCTCTAAGATCTGGGCAGTCTTGGATCCGGGGGCAGCGCACATATCGATGATACGCTGACCTGGGTGAACGTCGAGCAACAACGGCGGGATCATGCTGACGGTCTCCTGCCGCGAAATGTTGCCCACTTCGGTCTCGGTAACCAAGAACGTATGGAATTTTTTCAGACTTTCGGACTTCTTGAGGGCGATCCGCGGGACGGTCATCTGCCAGCCAAACCCGCCCGGGTACCACGGGATAGGCTTGGGAGGCTCGACAAGGACGCCATCTACCTCGGCCGCCTGGATGTAAGGGATAAAATCTCGCTCGATCTGGGCCCGGAGTTCAAGAGCGTGGCTGCGGTTTCCCGTGATGCGGAAGGCAGTGGGCAGGATCACCTGCAGCTGGGAAAGAAAGGCAGAAAATTCGGTGTCATTATCCGCACCAAAGAGGTTCTGGGCGCGGTAGTAACGCTCGAACATGGCGTTGCTCTTCTCTGTGACCGTGATGGATTTGTAGTTTCCCTCGGTACCTTGATCGCGGGGCTAGTAGTCGGGTAAGTTGACAAGGCGGGGGTAAAGATGTCGAGGTAAGGTCAGTCGCGTTAGTGAAAGGCCCGGCCAGTCGATAAAACCAAGGCGGAAGCTGCAGCCAGCGCAACCGACAGAACTTCACGAGCCTACCGAATACGCTGTCGAGGATTAACTTTACATAGCCGGACACCCTCGTCGGGAACGTTTAAGGGTCAGCCATGACATAGAATTCCCTACCTTTCCTTTGCCATTACGGTTCTTTTTCCATTTGTTGAATCGGGCCGTCATGGTTGTAACTGGCCGGTGGGGAGTTGAATGGCTAGTATTGCGTAAGGTAGGAATGGGGGGAACTATGAGACAAACGTCACGTCGAATGGGTAACGCGAATGAGGTGACGGCCGACCAGCCTATTCGCAGCATGTAATGTGGTGTTGGTGGAGGTGGGGCGGAAGCGATGCGGCACGCTTTGCGGATCTGAAAAAAAATAATCACTTTGATAGGCCGGAGAGGTGGTAGCCCAACCCAGACAGACGCGGCCCCCATTATCCGAAACGTCCAATTCGAGTTACAACCTATCCTGTTCTCCAACTCTCAACGGGTTGGACCTGTCAAGTGCCCACCGAAACAGCTAACAAGCCCTAACCGCCGAGTCAAAATAGGATGAGCAGTGTAATGCTACAGAGGGCCCGGTAACCACAACGAATCACAGCATCGGAGATGTCAGTCTCCTCTACAATAGATACTAAGGTTAAAAACTCTGATTGGGTACCTTATCCAACATACGCTGGCTCCAATACTTACTCGTCCTTGTCTAATGCAGCCAAATATCGGCGTTCACCCGCTGGTCTTCGGATACATGCGCCTTTACCATGATTGTTGCCTGACACTAAGATTAAATGTAACCACATTGTAAACAAAGGCCTATCCCGCTTATTCTAATTATTAATGATTTACATTAAAACCTCCATTTTGTGAGGGGTCCAATGGCCAAATTGGATAAGGCACCTGACTACGGATCAGGAGATTGCAGGTTCGAGTCCTGCTTGGATCGTTTTTTTTTAAATCTTGTCCCCGCTATAAGATGGAAATGCCCGTTTAAGTATATTTTCCACCGGGATTTTATACCTGATAGGTAAGAACCTTCTCGCAAAGTCCGTACACGGAATAGACGACAAGTATAATAGGTATATGGTATCCATATGACCTCATAACGACGACTAAGCCCATTTAATTCCACACAGCGGACAACTCGAACCGCAGGAACTTCCAAGCCACCAGCATCCAAGGCTCTACATAAACGTCCAGGCAACCACACAATGGCTATTCAAACCCATGTGGCATAGCGACCGCTACGGCCCTTCTCCATTTAGTCACCTACTCTATGTACCGCTTGATCTATAGCACTCCCATCTCTCACTCTATGCTTATCGCACTCTTCACGTCCCTGCCCACCCCAGATCGTTCGTTAGGGCTTCTGAGCCACTTAACGCCTTGGAACCGGCCCTACGCCAACAATAAGGCCGCTACGACCCCCACGCTCGCTAATCACTATTTAACAGCATCAAAGTATCCTTAGCGACCGTCTAAATCCTTTTAAGTGGTAAAGCGTAGTGGCGGGATATCTTTACTACGAGACTACAATGGCAGTAATGGACATCTGGATTACAGATATAATTGCGGATTTCAGACCTGCTTTTATCGCTGTTAAATCCACGTTTACCGCTGCCCCTTGACTATGATATTTCATACAGATAGGGAGGTTGTGATGGCGTCTACGGTGGCTAATGAAGAGATGAGTTGACTTAATAGCCGGGTCTATCGGAAGCTAATTGCTGAAAAGCATTGAAGGGAGAGAAGGTAAGCTAGCGGATCCACGAAGGCTATGCCTCAGCCGGTCTTGTATGTCTGGAGGCGCTTTGTCCCACCGCACCGGACGGTAGCCAAGGATCTCTGTTCCTAGTTTGGAGAATTGGTCCTCAAGGAGAACGGCGGAATTGTTAAACGTGAGGGGTGTGAGAGACCGTAGAAGTGTGTGGGGGACGATTGGTGAGAGTAAAAGGGCTACATGACGTCTAACCGTCTTCCAAGCACCTGGGGTCCTGGTAATCGGACCTCTGACCTAATGACATAGGCTCAGTCTGGGGTGCTCGCCCAGACACCCACTTATGTCGCAATTGTCAGATACGGTCGGAGCGATTGATCATTACGTATCAAGTACACGTACATGGAACCACCAGGGGCTGACAGTTTTAAGAAAGTCACTCTAGTCACCTGCGGGTGTGCCATTTGATTAGCATGTTTACTCCTCTAAAAACCAGCATCACTGAGCAGCTATATTCCGCTTTCAAGTTAACTTCCATTTATTAACTATGCATACAGAATAAAGGGCAAAGATTGGTCTAGCATAACTAGATACAGCGACGTAGCCGCCGGTGAATAGAGTTTACAAGTCCAGAACATGGTCTGCACTGACCCGGTCTCCGCTGATGGCCAACTCCTTGAGTACGTAGGCGTTAAAATCCTCTGGATTCTCGACCATGAGGTTGTGACCGGCGTTGTCGATATGGACAATCCGAGTGGGTACAGGCATTTGGCGAGAGGCAGCCTCGGCGCCACGGTAGTCCATCCAGTCGTTCACGCCGTACATGAAAACAGTGGGCACGCGCAGGGTAGTAAGACGCGGGACGAGCGGGAGGCGGGGAAAGACGAACGGATAGGTCAGGATGGTGAGAGAATATTCACCGGACCCCGGCCGGCTGGCCAAGTGGTAGAGGTAGTCCGATAGGGCATTGCGTTCGGGCAACGGCAGGTACTCGTAGCGACCAATGTACTGGTTGACCAGCATGGACCCGAGTGGCCCACCCCTACGAACGATCCACTGCGGGGAGTAGTGTGACCGCCAGACCATGGCCAATAGCTTGAGGACCAACTGGCGGTTATTTATAAATAATCGGGGCTGTCGGCGGTGCTCCGGAGTGCCCGCTTTCCAGACTCGCTCGTCGCCACCGTCCGCGGCAGCCGGCTGTGACGGACCAGTAGTCGGGTCTGTGGTGTCAGACTTCGCCGTCGGTTCGGCCGGAGGCAGGTCTACCCCAGCATACTCCTCAGCCTGTTGGGCAATAGTCTCCTGTACTTCCTGAGGTGGCAGGCTGGCGTAATTCGGATTGGCTAGTTCAACCTCGGTACCAGGTACCCATCCGGTGGCCCGCGGCCGGTCGGCTCCGAATCCCGGAAAAAAGTCCGTGGCCTTTCCCTCCATCATCTGGCGAACCCAGGGTATGAACCCCTTGGGTGGCTCGGCTACGCCCAAAGGTGAGACTAGGAAGAGCTTCTCAACATGGTCCGGATAGTGAAGACCATAGAGGGCGGCCATGTATCCGCCGAAGCTGTGGCCCAGTAGCACCATCTTCTCGATGCCCATGGTGACGCGCCAGCGATCTAGGGCCTCAATGAAGAATGCCTCGGTTTGGTGGATGGTGGCCGGGTCGTCGGGGTGTGTCCGGGCCGCTTTCAGCCAGGGCAGGTCGTTCGGTCGGGCGCTGAGACCCATGCCGAGCCAGTCGATACCGTAGACGCGTCGGCCGCTGCGTATGGCTAGGGATTCGTAGTTGCGGAAAAAAATGCCAATACCGGTACCGAAACCGTGACCCATGACGAGCGGTGCGGCTTCCTGGCCGTCAGTCGTGGTGGTGTAAATGCCGTCCTCTCGCTCGAGGGCCACAGTGCGGAGGAATAGGCCGTTGCCAATGTCGATGTTTCCCACTCGGGCAACCCAACCGGAAGGAGAGACCGGTGTCTGCGAGGGGCTGCTGGTGGCTGACACGGCGCTGGCATTGCTAGAAGTGGTGCTGGCACGGCATTGAGTATTCTTGTTTACCGCAGTGTGTCCCCCACTGAAGGGCGAGAGACGATTCCACACGTGCGATACTAAGCCTGTAGCCTTACCACCGCACACATTGCTGCCGTCCCGGGAAATCGGGGCCGTAGGTGACTCGAGCGGCTCGTCGGGGCAAAAGAAGGAGATGTTGGAGAGCAGCTGGTGCTCAGCGTAGTGGGCCTTGAACTCGGTGGAGGGCCAACGGCCGGGCAACGTGGTGAGGTAGTGGCGGAACGGGATGGGCGGCTGGGCAATGGCGCTTCCGCCTGTCGTGGTAGCCGGGTCTGCGGTGGTCATAATGTTGGGAATAGAGGGGTGACGGGCTAAACTTGAACGTCGGAGGTGAGAGCAGCGTGGGGCCCGAGGAGTGGCAGTCTGGGTGAGCTATGTGGTGTAGGTAGGCGATGCGGCTAATACTATAATTCGGCAGGAGGAGTGGGCGACATGTAGCGCTTATATGTTAGCCGGAATTGGCACCGGGGGAGGGAGAAGTGAGTTATCACCCAGGACCTACACACAGCAACTACCTGTGTACGCGGCGAATAGGACATTTAATCTTTGTAACTGATAGCACCGACCATGGTTGTCCGGCTCTTATGCGGTTCACTGCTATCATTATTTCCACCGATTTGGGGGAGGGCGTTCAAAATTGTCATTGGCGGAAATTACAGACCGATAAGGAAACGTTCAGACAGACGTGCCGCAGCCAACCCCGCTGTCCGTACAGCCGGGTGAGCGACGTACCCGGCTGAAGGAGAGCAATAGAAAAACTAGGGCAGGTGGTGGTGGACGTACTCACGCCGGCAGCCTTCACCTGCCAACCTTCCCTGCGACGATCTCCGCAGCAGGTTTCAGTCTATAGAATCCCAGGAAATGGAGGCAGTACGGCTGACTAATCATACCAAACTGCGGCCAATTACATCGACCCCTCTGCGGCCAACCTGATTGAGGCTAAACCCCCCCCCCCCACCATAGTCCGTCACGCAGGAAAGTCGACCCCCCCCCCCTGACCGTAGGCCATGCTGCTGGCTGGGGGTTTTTCGGTTCGTAGCCCCTTTTGGTTATAGTGTACCGGCAAGGACCAAGCCGTGTGACGCTAGCAGCGGCAGCCAGCGGAGTTTGAATTGGATGAGGTTAAATGATAGTGGTGCTTCTCAGAAGACACGACCGGCGCCATGGACACGGCCAGAGAGGACATGTGCGGGAAGTGAGGCCAATAGTGAAGGAGGTGGGTAGTGGGCCGCCCCTCAAGCCAGGTCGAACTTGTGCCCACTTGACCCTCCCACCTATTTCCATCGGCCGATAAGATGGTGCAGCCTCGCGCGAGTATTTATTTACACGACAGACAAGCGAATGGGTGGGGCCATTCGTTATACCGTAGACGGGTTGCTCACCGGTGCCCTGGCTGGCTGATGAGGGCATAGAGCCGGTCACCATTCATACTCCGTCGCACATTGGACTTTCTACTTCTTGACGACCCTCTAACTCACTACCTAGCTTCTCTAGGCGAGCCCATGCCTTTGGCAATACATTCGTCAATCATCCCTGACTAACATGGCCCAGCGACCACTTCAGCGCCTCCCGCCGGCCAAACGCCCGTCAGAGTCGGCCCTTGCCCTTCTTCGCGACCACCGGCCGCGCCCCGTGGCCACCTGCCGCGACCTATTGGGCCTGACTAAAACCGAACTGGCCGAAATTTGCGACCTAAAAACCTCCGACGCTGCGCAGCTGTACCAGCGTGTCTGCTCTGCCGTGTATGCCGTGTCGGTACGGGTCCAAAACGTAAGTGCATCTTCCACCAGGAACTGTGCCCTTAACTAAAAACTACTTCGGCGCTCTGGTGATTTGGAGGTACTCACTTTAATATACTCCTCGTGCCTTCAGCATGGTGGCACGTCCCTCCTCCTTGCCGCGGCCGCCTGTACATAGGTTAAAGACCTCTATCATTCCCAGATGGAGTCCCGGGCCTCCATCGCGCTTTCTAGCGGCCATCATGCGCTGGACGCGGCCTTAGGGGGCGGTATTCCCCGGTCGTCAGTCACCGAGGTAAGCCACCAAGCGCCCACTGAGGTAATACCTTGCCACCGTAGGCTGGGCGTGACTATTTGCGTGCCGCGATGCCTCGGCTAACCATTTGTCAACCCGTGCCATCCTGGTTCTCCACTGCCCCTTAGGTGGTCGGTGCTCCCGGCTGCGGTAAGACTCAGCTGTGCCTGACCCTGACCGTCCGGACCGCTCTACCCCTCAACCTTGGCGGTACCGACGGCCATGTGTTGTATTTTGACACAGAAGGAGCCTTCAGCGCAACAAGGTATGTTCGACCCAATGTACCGCTACAATTTATATGGTAAGTGGCCTTTTCATTCGCAGGCTTGGTCACTAACCCTGGTCACGGCTACTTTGTCTTCTTATTTTTTTTTGCAACTCACCCACAGACTACAGGAAATCACCGCTCATATCATTGAGTTACAGGGTGCTATCGCGTCGCCAGATCTCCTAGCCACCGTCACCGACCGTGTGCACGTCGCTTCCTTGGACTCGGTCCAACAATTTAGGGAACGGTAGGTCATCTGTAACCCTACCATCCGTCCTATGCCAGGCTGGGGACTGGCCCGTCATTAAAAGTGGGTGGTCACCCGGGTCACATCAAGCCTAACAGCACCTCATCCTCTTTGTTCACACGGGTGATTTCTTTTTCACCTTCCAGCCTCCGCTCTCTTGAAGGCTTCATTGTCCAGCACAAGATCAAGTTGATCTTGGTGGATTCGATCGCCTTCATCATGCGTCGTCATTTGAACCAGCGGGCTAGTGAGGAAGGTGGTCCTCTTGGCGATGTACTGCATAAGAGACCACGCCTGGCAGGTGACGACCGGAACACACTGCCTGACCTACTCACCTGGGAGGCTAGTAGTTTGAAACATATAGCCGAGACGTTCAGTATTCCCGTGGTTGTGACCAACCAAGTTACGACGCGGTTCGCACGCCCGCGAGTCCTGGGCGTGCCGTCCATGTCTGATATTGGTAAGTTCTCGGTAGATGGCAAGGGCTGCAGACACAAAGAAACGGCGGTAGCCACTAGGTGCCGGCCTCTCACAGCCCCCCTTCCTCCGCTACCCACTCTGTCTAACCCGCCCCACCCCGACACCCACCTCGTTTCCGATTACGTATAGATGTTCACGAAGATGGCCTCTCCACCAGTGCAGCCCTGGGTAACACCTGGGCTCATTTAGTCACTACTCGACTTACTGTGCGTACCCTGGCCAGCCCCGAAACGGGGGGTCGGCCCTCACCAGCCTCCACTGGGGCGACCGTCCACCGTCCCATCGTGGTCGCCCGCGCCATCACCATCGCTAAATCCCCCATTGCTCCAGCCTGCCAGTTCCCGTACGTGATCACCCCCGCGGGGTTCGGTGAGGCTTTGGTCAATCTGGGGCCGCCCGAGGTGCTCCCACCGGCCTCACCTCGTCGTGGTAGTCGACCTTCCCCGCTCGTCTCGGTCTGAGCAGCACCTCGAATTATCCCTAGTCATTTCTCCACATGTACCATAAACCATATACCCATATCTGACAGCAGCCTATTAGATTGGCTCCGGGCCGCTCTACCGAACCGGCGCATTATTGATTTCATACTTCACGCCATGGAGCCAGGAGATTCTACTAGAGATCCGAGATGACTTGGTAAGATGATGTTTGACGATCCTAGGCATAATTTCTTTTCCCCTTTACTTGGCCCTCCACTATCTGGTCGGCCAATCCCTCCAAGGTTTCACGCGGTAAGGCAGGCCATGTATTGTTAAGGCACACCGCCGCCCTGCCGTGTTGGTATACGATGGGCTGGATCGATATTGGCAACAATCGAATCGGACATGGTGGCCTTGGGAATGTTCAATGGGGTGTCGGCCATCCATACATTACTCACCTCATAACACTTCTCCTGTGGAAGGGGTCGAATCCAGCAAGCTAGCCGTAACAGTCGGTGGCTAGGTAGATAAAAGCACCACTCGCGTCAATCTGGCAGCAATCGGGTCTAAATTATGAGCGAGACGACGATCACGGCGCGGAGAAGATCAGCCTTCCCCTCGCCCCCACTCACGTAATGCCTCGCACTTAACGCAGCTCCTAATGCTAATACTTAAACCGTGTCGGCCCCGCACGTTACATTCTCGGGTGCTTTAGTCAAGTTCAAGGATTGATATTCGTCACCCAACCACGTCCTACAAATTTACCATTGCTATTTCGTACTTCGATTTCGGTTCCTCTGCGTTCAATTCCTTGACGGCCACCCAGCGGGCATCTATCTAATCGTCGCTTGCTGAGTGACATGCCTTATTGAGGTAGTAAACGTCTATCGTTGTTCACTTTATCACATCAGCTATTCACGCTTCATGCAGCACTCATCGCCGCTGTATCCGCTGTGTTGATCCATAACGTAGGTAGTCTAGCTTAGACGCGTAACTAAAGTGTAATTGTACACGGCCAATTCACCTTACGGGACTGTGCAGACCTAATACGCCATTATAAGCACACAACATAATACCATCGGCTGCACTGCGCTCATCAGCAAAACCTTCCCACTTACCCCATGCTTCGCATATTGATTACTTGGCCGATATATCTCCACTCTTCCATCTTCCCAGCCCGATGAACCCAAAGCCTGTGGCCCTCTCACCCAAGGGGCAGCGCGCAATGGAATCGATCAATTTAACACGCCGGATTACCGGTTGGAGAAATCCTGTCACTAATCTCATCCGTCGCCAAACCGACAGCACCCCATTTGATGTCACCGGCCTGAAACCCAGTTCGCATTTATCCTCCATCATGACGGGGGTGATCTGCGGATCGTTCTCCATCCTGTTCCTCATTTTAATGGGTCGGTGGGTCCTTGCTATCAGGCAGAGGCGCCGACAAGTGTTGATCCGGAAGGAGCGGCGGCAGTTCGGTATCGAAACCTTGGCCTCCGCCGTCCAATACAGTGCACAGGGGCCGCTTAGCCCGAGCCTCCTTCAGTATCTCGACGACCTTACCATCAAGCCCACCGGTGAAAGCTACGGAACGTCTCCGGGCCCGCTTGACACTTCGAGACTGCACCAAGAGGAGGACCGTCTACCCTACAGCGGCTGTGGGATGTGGGGGTATGGTACCTCTACCGGTGTAACGGGGTCAGACAAGCCCGACCCTCTGGTAAAAATGGCCCGGGAGCGGTCTCGCGAATTGGCCAACTCACAGCCGAGCGGCACCGAACCGATGAATTCTATTGAAGGTTGTGTGGTCTGTTTGGACCCCATTGAGCCCCAAGATAATATCCGGAAGCTACCATGCAAGCACCGGTTCCATCTGGATTGCATCGACGAGTGGCTGGTCAAAAAGCTGGCTGTTTGCCCGCTCTGTAGGTTCGACTGTAATGACTACTGTCTGTGTAAGGCTGGCCCACGGTATGCGAAGAAGTTCCTTGAGCGTCCGTCCCGCGCCGCCATGGCGCCCATACGGAGCATGGGCCGAGAAAAATCGTGCTTGTCGGACCCCAAGATTGACATTACATATCTATTGTAAATATATCCACATTGCCTTGTCACCACTGCGGATAACTGAACACTGTAGTCTGCCAGAGAGTTCACGCTTTCTCGATACATAAAATTAAGCAATGGTGCCCAAAACGAGTTGCGATTCCCTTGGTTAGTCAGAAATTATCGCCTCCCCACAGGCTCTTCGGTGCCCAGCGCCTTCCCCATTTTCGCGGAACAACTCTTGAAAGGCTCTAAAATATTCTTGTAGATCTTGTAAATACTTTAAAAATCATCACAAACAGTTTCAAAGAGCCTTATATACGCACAATAGTTGTCTATTGATATATCTATATTTCAATAAGTGAAATTTAATCGGTTGGCACTTTTAAGCTGGCTGTCTCAGGTCACAATGTTTCAGATAGAATCAAGGAGAGATAACGATACCGAAACGATTGCTATAAACTATTACAGGATTGAACGATTACTGATTTCACACCTTGCTTTTTAGAACCATCCATCATGTTTACTTTTTAGAGCCCCACATCACCCAATTTAACCAGGTGTGATGTGGGAGTTCTTATTTATAATTACTATCTAGAGGATCGAAAGGTAGATGTTATTATGAATGTTTTGACTTCCAAGCCGGGTCCGGCTGCCCCTA
>JANBPT010000198.1:0-57792 GCA_027575765.1 Tieghemiomyces parasiticus
TAGATTTTATTTAAGGTTTTCTCTGTTAATAGTTAACCTATCAAACTTTGCGTTACAGATTCGGACAGCCCTGGTCCAACTGTATATTCCTGAATTCTCCACTTTGCCTCAGAGGTTCTTTTGAGCGTGGGACCAACTTCCAGATATTGGCCCGCTTTACATTTCCTATTACCCCCATTTTTCGGCCGGTTTCGGATTTTTGCTTGCGTTTTCCTTGCTAACCGCCGATTCAACCGCCTGACAAGTGGGTATCCCCGAAACGTGCTAAATTCTCTCTGTCGACTGGTTGTGGTTTCGCACCAAACCGTTGTCAGAAGTGAACCTGCTCATTTCTACCGCCCATCCCCCAACTCACCAAGTGAAGGCTGTAAGAGACCCTTCATCCTTGGTGAGTACACCAACCTAGCCCAGCAGACCACTCAGCCACAGCCGTGTGTCACCAGCCTCCTGCCACCCTACCAACTCTTGCTCTATTTACTTTACCCACAGAGCCCCCCCTTTGGACCCAGCTGTGTCTACAGACACAGACCTGCACCTCACCCTTTGTCCTGGTGCCCGGCCCATTCACAGATCGACACCACAGTCGATCCACCTCCCGTTATTTCTTTTTTCTCCTCTTTTTTTTCTTTTTTTCCTCCCCTCTTTTTTCTTTTTTTTCACCGTACTTTCCACCAAATAAGGAAATCCCCCCCAGCCTGCCTCCCCCTCCACCTAAAACTGCCATGGCCAACAAACCCAGTGCCGCTTTGACTGGCAGAGACCCTCTGGTGGGTACCAAGGCTACTGCTGCCCACCCGCCCAAGCTGAAGCCCTCCGACTTCCCTCCCCGCCCATGCACATGGTGTGGTGAATTTACCACATTTTCCTCTCCTCCTCTCTTTCCCTTTCCCATTCCCTCTCCCTCTCCCTTTTTCATCCATCCTGGTACCTTATTGGTGCTTGGATGGTTGCCTAGACCTGTTTATTGTTCTCTGAGGTTCATTTGAGTCTTAGCATGACTCATCTCCTTTTTCCCATCTTCTTCAAGCAGGCTCAAAGACAAAAGGATTTGAAATGGCCATCCTTATTGGCTACATCCCATTAGTAAGCAAGTTCTCTGTTGTTCTACTCCCTTATTCTCCCATTTGCTTTCCCTTAGATTTGGTCCTCAAAAAAATCCTCAATTACCAAATCCTCCCTCCTTCTTCTACCATCTTCTTCCTTTCCTTTTTTCATATATATGTCCCCCCCTTTTCTACCATCACCAACTTCACTTTCTTTTACTTTCTTCTTTACCTTTTCAAGAATAAAGTTTTCCATCAAAGAACTGGTTGCTTGATCACTACAGATGGCCAGCATCAATTGAGTCACTAGCTAGCCTGGACTAAGGAATCCAGGACAACAGGCCGTGGCGGGACCAGGCACTAGCATGAATAGAAGGGCAGCTAGTTAGCCACCAGAGCAAGGGTAGAGAAGGGGAAGGTCCTAGAAGGATAACAGGTGGAGGCACCAGTGAGGAAGGCACATTCAAAGATCAGGAAGATTGAATGCCCATTGAAAAGGATATGTGAAAGTAGGTAAGAAAAAGGGGGATAATAGATATGTGTAAAAGCCTGAAGCCCAAATAATGCAGACTACCAATTAGGTAGGCCACCATTGATTGAGATCAAGCTATGGCATGGGATATGTGGAAGCGGGAATGTAGCATCAACCAATGCTTCAATGAGATTATCATTGTGAAGGCATTTCCATTGACCACACATCCTGTTGGCAAAGCCAAGACTTGTCTATGAAAAGAGGGGATTTAGTTCACTGCACTGTAAACTGTCCAGCATTCAGTGAATAATTTGTTTAATTCTGCCAATCCTCCCTTGACCTTGATCCACCTTCCAGGCATTCTCTATGTCCCTCCTGAGGGCACACACATGCTGCACAATTGAAGGGAACATGTATAATAATGTGATGCCATGATTACCACCAACAATATAGGACTGAAAAGCAAAGGTGGTAGGTAAAGGTGGCTAAGGAGAGGAGAGGCGGAAGAAGAGTCTCTTGGCTGCAATAACATGTCCAGAGGGAAGATGGGGACAAGTGGAAGATGGGTAAAATGACATGGGTACAAACATAGACGCCTAATTTACCTCATTTCTTCATTGGCAAAGTGCAACCTAAGAGTGCCAGGACAACCTGGATCATATGCTACCAAGCTTAATTGCAGAATAACCTCAGGTGGAAACTTGGAGGATCCATAAAGCTGCACGCAATCAAATAACATCCAAGGGAGTGAGGTGAGGAATAAGAGCCTGGCCATCCACTGGTAGGTGATGTGGTCCTGGTACAGAGGGTGCGTCAGTTGCTACGGCACTACTTCCTAGGTGCATGCCCTCCCTTGTGAGCACTTTGGTCATGCTGATGCATACATTGGTTTACCAAGCCTTGGTGCTGTAGGCCACCCAACCCTAGCTTGTTGTTGGCCTACACTGTGATGCATTATTGTCCTCCACTACCGCCTTATCACCCCAGGTGCCTTCCACTTGCTAGAAACGCATTACTCATGCCTTCACTATCTTCTGCAGCTTCTATGGCATACTGTCCTAGTGGCCATTTCCTGGACCACCACCCTCACTTGTTCTTTCCTGCCTTTCTATCTCCCTGGGTTTGAAGCTACTTGTACTCAAGCAAGGCCCTGCTAACTAACCAAGAGAGGTCTGCACACCTGGGATACCAACCTTTCAGAATTCAAGTCCTAGCATTGTGGTGCCCTAACCTACTGATCTGATCAGTTATTGCACATTTACCTCTTTCTCTTCTTTACCTAGCTTCTTCCTTCCTTTCTCTAGCTTATTCCTCTATTCCATGTTCCTTTAGGGCAATGTCAACCTTCCTGATCTGTTGGATAGTGTCGTCTCTTTGATAGGCACTGCCACTATTGATAACCAAAAGCCAAGGTGCCACAAGACCCTGCAAGCCACTGCAACACCATTCAGGAACAAGTACCATCCCCTTAATGACAACATTTGGCTATGGCAAACGTACCAAGAACCCTTCATGACCAACCACCAAGACCCAATTAAGACCCAACTCTCCATACATTTCCCAGCTATATAAGACCATAAACCTAACTACAAATATCTTTATCTTACTCCTTATCTATCTTACACGTATTACAATGAACCACCCCTTGGGGTCTCTCCTATCACAGCTATCTCTATCCTTTCAGGGCTTACCTTCCATCAGCCCTCTTCCTCATAGCTGACGCAGCAGCTTAATAGCTGCCTTCATATTCACCTGGGCGCTAGCCCCACCTCGCCCTGTTGTCCCTGAGCTCTTTCCTAACCCAAGCCGTAGTTGTTACAAAGGATACGTGACATTCTTCGATATAAAAGACCCTCCAGACGTCGCTACTCGGTAAACAATAGCTTATCACACACACACAACCTTATACATCATTCTTCAATTCGTTCGTAAGTCGTTAGTTAGTTGGCTATTAGCCATTAGTCCTCCCCGGCTATTTGCCCTAGTTTCCTCCTTGGTAGAGTTTACCTGGCGACATTTACAAAGAATGTTGTATGGTTGCAGGTTAATAATATCTGGGGTGCCTAGTAAAGATGGAATCAATGAAAGCAACTGCAGGAGTCAGGCGTGAGACCCTACTTTAGCGCCCCTTCCAGTGTACCACAGTTCAATCACGCATGTACCTCACGTCTTCTACCGTTTGTCCTCACTTTCGATTTCGAAATATGGCAATACCCAATGGCGGTCCTTTTCTCTCCAATAAAACATCATTGTTTAATTCTTAGATGCTGTTATATCGACCATCTATGCCCTCATACCAGTGCTTAGGTGGGTATAAAATAAAGTGGTAAGGTTAGGTTATGGACAGCCAGAGGATGGAAAGATTATGGTGTACAGGTCGTATCCTGATGAGCTTTTATTATATAAAAGGCCTTCCGGATGGTGGGGAGCAGCTTGGAGAACAGCCATTAACTACAGTCAAAACCCGGTCGGATATGAGTGCAGTAGGCTGAAAAATGGAGATAACCGCATTGGTGAAGGTCTAACAGTGAAGAAGCGGCCAAGTTCAGCCTTACTGTCCAGACAGCGTCTCGTCCGCCCCTCATCATCTTCCATAATCCCCGCTCCACAGTCCCTGACCGATGCTTAACCAAAATTTCAGTTGCGCAGTGGACGCAACCACGTGTCAGCCTCACTGAAAGCACGGGCCACATCCGCGCTCACCTCTTTACCAACCGTCAGACTCTTCACGGCCTCAACAATGCCGTCCCAGAACCGGAACCCGCGTTGGAGGTCGGCAGCGGGGTCAACGAAAGCGCCAAAGGAGGCATTGATGTACTTATCAGCCTCTGCAGAAGTGGCGGCGGCCAGAGGACCAGACTTCCCCGCCGCTGCCTCGCCTGTACCGTGGGCCTCGGAGTCTGCGCCAGGAGATTTAGGCAATTGGTTGACGCGGAATTGGAGATACTGCTTAGCCAAGATTCCCATCCCAACGTTGGCATCACTCGCGTAGGGCAGCTGCTGTGCGAGGGCTGCGTAGTCGTCGCGGGGTTTAGCGATGTGGTTGGTCAGGAAGAGGTTGAGGATAATCATCTCGGTGAGGCTGCGGAGAGTCTTAGTGACAACCCGTGCGCAGCTATTGAAGGCCAAGAGGTCACGACTGAGCGGGCCGCCGGTCCAGATCGCGGTGGACGCCGACCCGTCGCTGGCGGTCGATTTCTTATACTTTCCCGGGACCAGACTGAGGGTCCGCGCGATCAGCCGAATGTGACCGGCGACGGGCTCCGCTATCACCAGACGTGGGTCGCTGCGCACCGTGTCGTAGGTCGTGCTAAATGGAGAGGCCTTCAGGGCACCGTAGCGGACGAGCAGGAGAGCCAGCAGAAGTTCCTGGGACCAGTCCTCAGATGTAGCACGTTTGTCATTTGACAGACGCCGATATCCCTTAGTCAGGGCCTCCCCAAACGCTGTAGCCTGGCGCTGCTTGTCGATAACGCCTATCTGGGCCAGTACCGTTAACAATGTACTAGCCACAGCCGTGTCCGTCTGGATAAGGGTGCCCGTGGCGTCAGTGGCTGTCGTACTGCGTACCACTGATAGGTGGGCGAGGCAGGTGGCGAAAGTTACGGAGGCACCGTCGAATGCCCGGATGGCGTCCGCATCGACGAGATGCGGGTTCGTGTCGCATTGCGCGTGCGCCATGGCGTGTTCCACGGTCGGCTCAAAGAAGTATACCGAAACCTAACGGTTGCGGTTAGTGAGAAACGGGTGAAGGGGAAAAACAGGGCAAAGTGGTGAGGGTTTAGGATTGCGATTACGAGACGGGGATGGGGCGTCCTTGCGGCAGCCTTTCGCCGAGGATAACTCAATTCCTATGGCTTCCGTTTTCATGCGCACTTACTACTTTACGGTTATGGTAGAATTGGTGCAGGGATTTTGATAGGAAGGAGAGGGTACAGGTTCGCAGTGGAAGGACCTGGGCCAAAAGTTTACGGTATTCGGAGGTCTCTCCATTACATAGCGGCGCGGTTTCGAGGAGGACGCCGGATACGAGGTTATTGAGGACCTGGGGACCGACAAGGCCACGGCCAAGGTACTGATAAACCTCATCAGGGAAACGATACCCGATAAACTCGTGGATATCGCTGGGCACATCGGCCGCCTCGTCAATGGCGGTGGGAAGCGGGACGACGGCTCCTTCAGTGGTGAGCACCAGGTGATACTTGACGGCACAGCGGGCGCGGCAGAACTGGTCGACGTATTTGGTTTTGATGACCTCGGGGTTATCAGCGTAGTGCTGAACAGTATTGAATCCAGTCTTGTGCTGCTTGATAAGGTCATGGACGGCCTTAAAGGTAAATCCCAGGTTGGAGACAGCGAGTGGGGGGAACGTGGCCGACCAATCGAACCCAGCCAGGATACACACGTCAAGAAACTGCTCAGCGTCGAGGCCTAGGTCCCTCAGGATCTGGGGTTTACTCAGCCACGCAAAGGTACCTTTGTCCAGTTCCAGGCTAACGATGACCTTGTCGACTGGGAAGGTGAGGATTTCGGACCCGGCGTAGATGGCGTGGATCGGGGATTGCGGGTGCCGCTGGAGGTACACCAACTGGCCCCAGGCGGAGTACGGTGCGCGCATGAAGTCGACGCCGTGGCGCCGGAGGATGCGGAACACGTCGTTGAGCAGGTCCGGCTGGCTGGTCGAACCCGAAGATTGCCACTGACTAAGGGCGGCCTCAGTTCGTTGGTGGTCGTAGAGGCTCCAGGCCCCAGCTCGCCGAGCGGGACGCTGATCTTCGCTGGAGAAGGGTTTGTCCTTACGGAGGAGCCCGATCCCGCTGAATACGAAGAGTGGGTGAATCCGGTGGGCCTTTAAAGCGGTCAGCTCCTTCTCTATGGCTGCTTCCAAGGCGAGTGGTACCCCACCCATAGCCGCAGGGTAAGGGTCTCGGATCACACTGACCATCAGCCGGCGCAGCCAGTGGTGGCCATCAATGCCGACGCGGATGTCGCTGAGGATGTTCAGCGGTGACGACTGTAGCAGGCGCCGTTCGACTGTAAAGACTGTCAATGGTGGGGGGTATCGGTTGAATAAAAAAGGGAGGAATGGGACAGGAAGGTTGAGACAGCGAAGCGATAGAGCTAGCCGAGCAGGGGCGGATGGCCTGGAGTCCCGGCGCCAATGGGCGACCCGGCGTTCAAGTTGGTGTGAAACGAGGGAAGGAGGGGCATGGTATCCTTCCAAACAGGCTCCTACCATGACATTGCCCCTCGACTGGACCCAAGCCTGTCACGCACGTCGGCCGCCCGTCTTGGCTAGAGAAAACATTCTGGCTCATGAAATTGACAACTTACTATCGAAGTGACGAACGGGCATGGTCCTCGAGTGCGTCACTACGGTTGTGGGGAAAATCGTGTGCTAATCCGGCGGAGTAGGGAAATGGCGTCGTGGAAGTTTGTGCCAGGACCGTATAGAGATGATAAGAAGTGGGATTCGGCAAGAATAGAACGGTTGATGGGAATTGAGGGTGAGCGCCTGGATGAATAATGTTTGGGATGTGTGGAATGTGGATGCGGTCAGATGTGGCGGTCGCAGGGACAGTAGGGTCACAATTTTGGTGCTTGGAAGCCCAGTAAAGAATCAGGGAGCTGGCTATGGGCAGAAATGAGCGTGTGCAGTCGGACTTGACTGGTGTACCAGGCAACCGCGGCGCGATCGCTGTCTTTCTTCGCAACATTTTGTATGTAGTGGCCATTTCTAGTGTCCAGGGCTGGCTGCAACTTAGCGTCAGCCCATCTGCTTTAAATCACTTGGCTGGTACATAGAAATTCTCATAATCTTCTGTTGCACCTATAGTAAATGTATGGTTGAGGAAATTCAAAGTCACAGGGTGTTTGCTAAATATAATCATCACTCTGCACCATTCGGCGAGCCCTTTTTATCCAGCTATCTAAGCAGGCCCTATAGTCATTTGACTAGAGCCTAGCTAGCTCCAATTATCATGCGTCCACGACCGCCTCCACTGTGCTGAACTTCTTGCCCCTCAGCCGCTGTTTGACATTCCTGAACAGCCCGAAGTCGCAGGGGACCAGGTGAGGACTGTTAGGAGGGGCTGGCGGAAGTTTGATTTTAGAGTCGGAAATATAGGTCTGGATAGCTGCAGTACAATGTAATGGTAAATTATCATGGTAAAGTTGCAGAGAGTAATGATCCAGACTTCCACGTGCCTCCACCCAGGCCTGGACTATGGGCTTCAGCCCGTACTCTACATAGAGTTCGGTGGAGACCCTGGCACCAGGGTGCTTGCCATTCAGGTGTAATAGGCCACGCCTGGTGAAATAAATGGTCAGCATCACCTTGGGTGTGGTATAACCTTGGCGGGTCTCAGCTGGGACAGGGCCACCTTTAGAATACCACATCCGGCGATTAGAGCCAGCAGGGGGATCATAAAGGTACACCCAAGTCTCATTGCCTGTGACAATGGAGTCCAGCAGGTAGTCACTGGCCCCGTCAAATTTCTCCAGGAACTCGGTGGCAAAACGCACCTACTTGTGGTGATGGTCATTAGTGAGGTTGTGGGGGATCCAGCAGTTGAAATAGCTGTGCAACCCCAGGTCCCTGCACAGGACATTGCATATGGTACTAGGGGAAGTGTGGCAGGCCCTGGCCAGCTGCTCAGCAGTAAGTCGAGGGTCTTCCCCCAGCCGTCTCAAAATTACATCACCATAATACTCACCAATATCGTCTGATGGGCAACCAGAACAAGGGTCATCTGCAAAACAGTAGTGACTTGTGCGAAAGCGAGCCAGCCGCCTGTAGATGGTGGGGTGGCTAGGGGCAGCCGGGCCTAGCCTGGAAGTCAAAATTTTAAAAATATCATCTGCCTTGTGGCCCTCCAGATAGTAATTATAAATAAGGACCCGTACATCACGCCTGGTTAACTTGGGTGGAGTGGGGGAGGGGGTTTGAAAAGTAGACCTGATGGATGGTTAAAAAAGCACGCTGTGAAGTCAAAAATAGTTCAATCCTGGAGTGGTTTATGCCAATCGATTTGTCATTGTTAACTCTCTTAGATTTCACCTGAAACACTGCGATCTGAGACCTCCCGCTTAAAATCCTCACTATATTTTTCGGCATCTATATATATAAAGCTTTATGAATTCTGTAACTCGTATTCCTTATTTAATGTGAAGGACGCGCTCTTGAATTGTATGAATAAAGCTTTCTACTCAGCCCATTAATAAGTTCCCTGCAGCTACTGAACGGGGGTTTAGCGGGCTCTACTTTCTTGGCAGCCTTAATGATCTCAATTGTGAAATATTGGGCGCCTCTCAGTCATCACTTGATATCCCTAAAATCCCAAACCCTGCAGGGAGGCAGGGAGGGGCAGAAGGGTGATATGAGCAACACTTGTTTAGCCGAAGTGTGAACCTAGGCCTGGGTAGCTTCAAAATTACTCGCAGATCGAGTATTGCGATGGAGCTGCTCTAGGCGGCACGCTAGGCTTCCACGCTGCCTATTTCAGGTCCAGAGCCACAGACTGCGATGCAGGTTGCAAGGTAGCAACTAACAGCAGCCTTGATCCTTTGGAATTGAACCTTCAGAAATGACACACCAATTCCAGTGAAAAGGCCAGTGGTCGAGACTCAAGCGCTTTGCGGATCCAGCGGGCCTCGGTTGGTAAAGAGGCAGTTTAGTACCACGATATCCTATGACTGGGAGAAATGAATTTCAACAGTGGATCCAAGCCACGTTACTGGCTATGATGACAAAGTAGGTCATGGTTGGGCTTGGCTAAGTTTATCAGAAAATCAACTGCTAAAGGTACATGACGGTTGTTCTGATTGCTAGCGAGGTCTCTCTGGGTTTCGCAGTCGATGGGGCTATGAGTCTCCAGGCACACGGTAAGGATGACTTATGTGATTATTACTGTTATTATTTGGTGGGACTGACCTGCACGTATCTACTACTGTTTAATCCAGGTGCTACCTCTGGTAAGATTTAAACTGTATCCATAATAAGTTTAATAGTATTGTCCAACAGCCATCTAAATTATCTGTTGAGGAGGAAGTTTTAGCCTATATGGGCGCTGTCTAATCCCTTGAAGGTTACCTTACTGCAAATGATATCAAAGGCTGGCTTTTCTTGTAGATTTAGAGTTAGTACCCGGTACCTTGAGTTTCCAGGGCTATGAAAGCAAATTGGAGATTGTTAATCAGTACTGGATAATGTAGTCGGGGTGAGGGTCATAGCTGCCGATGTAGACATGGAAGATGCAGATAATCACACACTGCGCTGCAAGGAATAGCTCAATGCTAGAATGGGGGTTTCCACCGTCCAACGCACTCTGCTTAATATCCCTCGGCTTCACCCGAGAACGAAACTTGGCGCCTCCGGCTTCAGCTTCCAAAAACCTTGAGTTACCTTATATTTTACATGGGCTAGTCTTGGTCTTCAGCGGCACCAGGCTGGTTGCCTCAGAATGGCGGAGAAGGAGGGGGCGAAGGCAAAGGTGATTGGGTGCCTACTAGGGACCCATTTGTCACTGGTGCATGCGCGACTCTTAACGGAGCAAAATTCGGTGTGACAATTGGTAAAATATGGAATCGAAGCTATTGTGGAATAGAAAATTGTTATCAGCCACTTAAAGTACCACCTCTCTCGCTTGGGTCTCTTCGTGAAACGGGTGGTCGCTTTGGGCCTGACCCTGGTGCTGGCTAAAGCTTGGTAGCTGGCGATAACCTGACTGGTGGTTAGCTACGGCGTGCCTTTGGGGCTTCCATAAACTACTGGTTGGAAAATATTTTCAAACTTGGCGTTAATATTGTCCAGGATCTACTCAGGGGAGGGCTTCAGCTAGCACGCGTAAAGCTAGAATTAGCCCTCTATAATTCCTATATTATTGCGTATACGCGATCTACATGATAGTTTGGACGCACGTAACCCCACCGACTTTAATGTTCCCTCAGCACCTGGGCAATGACCAGTAATCACTTTGGGTGTTTTTTTTGTTGGGCTTCCAGGGGAGTATCATCGAGGTCAGCGGATGTATTTGAAAGGCCATTGACATGTTGTTATCTGACTGACTCTGTAAGCGACCATCTAGCCCTAATTACGAGGCCTGGTGACCTGAAGGATAGCCCAAATCGATACCAGCCGCGTGGGAGCTAACTAGGAATCGGATCCGACTATCCTTCAGCTCCGATACCACGAATTATGATTTTCACATGAGTAGGGATACCTTGTCATATGTTCTAGGTCTATGATTGAAATCTCTGCTAGAGTTGTGTTGAATTTAAGTTGCAGTAAATCTCTTTGTTGCGCTGGTAAGCACTGTGCGCCAAGAGGTATGTGGGGCCGTCGGCTCCCGTCCGATCACAGTCATGTCCAATCTACTAACCATTATGCAGAGAAATTGGACTGAGTTATGCTGCCATTTTAGTCTAGACCCGGCTGGTCTAGTTGAGTTGCTATGGACAGGTATCGTCTGGTTTCATCCCTTTCCGAGGACAACTTGGCCCATATACACCAGAGGTACATTGGTCGCCATTTGGGGTTTAAGGAGGTGTGGGGAGGTGACTTGTTATCACGTGATAACCCTACACCTGCGGGGAGATCTGGTAGAAGATGGAAATAGTCAAGCAGCAGTACACACAGCGAGGCCACAGCTGGGCCATCTAGCTCTGACCCGTTGCAACGGTTAACCGTATTGGAGCCCTTGTTATTGATGCACCCAGTAGAAAATAAACCAATGGTATGGCATCCGCCAGGTGGCATGCCGCAGCAGAGGAGGCTGGGGGCGTATCCGCGGGTAGAAGCCTGTTGCATTGCTAGAAATTGGGAAGGGCTTTGCAACGGCTGCATGTGATGCTGCCAATTGCCCTCCCCTTCACCTTCTCCGCATTGTTAGCGCTGGCACGATTGCCGTACACCCCTTGCCAGTAGCTGACTGGTCTCTTCGCTCCATCCACTTGATTACCCCTCCTTCGATTGGGATTACCTTGTTCCGGCGCCGACCTCACTTTTGATCACTCCTATCGCAACCTGCCAGCCCCTTAAGTACTCGTCTGACCCTCGCCACCCGAAATCACCGTTGTCGACGGCCCTTCAAGTCTGCCCGTCATGGAGGAGGTCCCCACAAGTTACGAACCCATCTATCTGGCAACGCCCAACCCCTATAATGGCACTTCGGGAATCCTCAAGCTGGCCAAGCAAGGCATCGGGTGGAAGAACAGTCGCAGCGGCGAGGTGACCACCTTTTCCGCTGACGACATTAAGCGCGCCCAGTGGATGCGTGCTGCCCGCCAGTTTCGGCTGAAACTCATTATGAAGAACGGCACCTGGCATAAGCTGGACAATTTCACTCGCGAGGTAAGTAAGAGCAGTCATGCGGGCCGCCACCCCAGCGCTACCATCAATTGCAAGTGGAAGGACCGCTTCTTGACGCACCTCCCCGTTGTCCGACCCGTTGGCACTTACTCATTATATTGACCCCGTCCCTCCCTGTGCCTCACTCCTCTACCCGTTCGTGTGCCCAATTTTACAGGATTACGAAAATATCAAACACTTGCTCAAGACCTTCTACCGTATCACGCTTGAGACGCGCGATCTCAGCCTCAAAGGTAGCAACTGGGGGAAGACCGAGTTCCAGGGGGACTACCTCACCTTCAACCACGGCAACCGGACCATCTTCGAAGTACCGCTGGCTGATGTAGCCAATACGAACCTGGCAGGGAAGAGTGAGGTCAGCCTGGAGTTTCTGCCCCCCGATCGTCTTAACCAGGCCGACGCTGGCCGCGCCAAGAGCGCACGGGTGGATGAACTCGTTGAAATGCGTTTCTATATCCCTGGCACCACCACCGCCAGCAAGGCGGCCAAGATGGAGAAGGCCGGCACGGAAGGCAATCTGCCGGGCGCCGATGAGGCCGAAGCCATGAAGGCCGAGGGCAACAACGCGGATGCTTCCGGCTCGGAAGGAAGCGGAGCTGAACTGAGCGACGCGGACGAGGAGGCCCAGAACGCCGCTAACGTTTTTCACGACATGGTCAAGAATAAGGCCGATCTCGGCCAGGTTGCGGGCGAGAGCATCGCGCTGTTCCAGGAGATTCTGGCGCTCACCCCGCGCGGCCGCTACGATATGGATATGTTCCCCAACTTCATGCGGCTACGTGGTAAGACGTACGACTACAAGATTGGCTACGACTCGGTCGTCAAGCTGTTCCTATTGAGCAAGCCAGACGATTTGCACATGCTGTTCGTGATCGGACTCGACCCGCCCATTCGCCAGGGCCAGACGCGGTACCCGTTCCTGGTGTTTCAGTTCACCAAGGACGAAGAGATGGACATCGAACTCAACCTGGACGAGGCCACGCTGGCCGACGAGTACCGGGGCAAGCTCCAAAAGCAGTACAGTGAACCGACTTTCCAGGTGGTGGCTTCGGTATTCCGTGGGCTGACGGGCTGCAGCGTGGCGGTGACGGGTCACTTCAAGTCACTCCACAACACCAGCGCCCTCAAGTGTTCCCTTAAGGCCAACGAAGGTCATCTGTACCCACTGCAGAAGTGCTTCCTGTTTGTGCCCAAGCCGCCCACGTTCATCCCGCACGCCGAGATTGGCAGCGTCAGCTTCTCCCGCGTGGGTGCCACGGCCACAGGGGCGTCCCGCACCTTCGACCTGAAGTTCAACATGCTGGGCGGCGGCGGTGACTACCAGTTCTCGAGTATCCCTAAAGAGGAGTACAGCGTGCTTGAGGCCTACCTCCGCGAGAAGAATATCAAGATGAAGAATGAGCTCCTTGACGACGCCCAGGCCTACAGCAGCCTCGGTGCTATGGGTGGCGAACTCTCCGACTCGGACGGTGAGGCTGGTGGCGGTGGTAAGCGGCAGAAGACCAGCGCCGGGAGCGGCCCCACCAGCTTCGCACAGGCCGACTTTGGCGACGACGACGATGACGAGAGCCCCGACGAGGATTATATCGCCGAGAGTGAAGAGAGCGACGACGTTGAAGGCTCGGACGAAGAGTTTGTTAGTGATAATCCGGGTGATGACGACTAGGCGCCTAGTCGCTGTTCCTTCTCAGCCTCTAACTTTGGCTTCGGCGACCCTTATAAGTGGGGCCGCATTGTATCTTTCATTTTTCCCTTCATTATTCAGTTTACAATAAAGGCAAATTCAATATGTGTATGATTAACGCGCTTCCCTGCGCGGCAAATGGATACAGGGCCAGCCCCTCACCCGCCCTTGCATGGTGCCAGTATTAATTAGAGCACTAGGCGGTGTGTACCATTGCTAACTGAGACCAAGCGCTGGAACTGCTCACGCTTGGAGGTTAGCTAAGGAGCTTCGGCCGTCGACCATTAAAAATTCCCTGGCTGTCGGCCCGTCCTCCACATCGCTCATGACCCACCTTCTTACAATTCCCTTCACCGTGCTTGAACCAACTCTACGAATGTGAAAATGCGTACGCTGATCGCCTCGCTATCCTGGCTGGCCAGGCCCCAGCCACAAGCGTCGCCCTGCTCGCTCGCCGTTGCCATTCGTACCTACGCCTCCTATTCGGATCGCAACCGGTGGTTGCATCGCCAAAAATCTGATCCCTACGTGAAGAAGGCTAGCGAACAGAATTATCGCGCCCGCAGCGCCTTCAAGCTTATCGAGCTGGACGACAAGTACCACCTTATCACTCCCAGTGCCCTCTGCATCGATTGCGGTGCGGCTCCCGGGGGCTGGTCCGAGGTCCTGGCCCAGCGGGTATACCAGGGCGCATTCCGACGTCCTGCCTGGATCGGTTCGCCGGAAACAGTTAGAGCTGGCGAAGGCCAGGCATTGTCACCGACCGCGTCCCCTACCGCCGAGTCCGATGGTCTCGTGTACGCGCTGGACCTTTTGCCTATGCAGCCCATCCCCGGAGTCCATTGTTTGCAGGGTGACTTTACCCTCCCAGCTACTGTCGAGGCCCTCCGCCGGTGTCTAGGCGGACGCCCGGCCGATTTAGTTGTGTCTGATATGGCACCGTCATTCTCCGGTACCCACTCCATCGACCACATTCGCATCATGAACCTTTGCGAGGACGCTGCAGGATTCGCTCGTGGTATTCTCCGTCCCGGCGGCTCCTTCGTCTGTAAAGTAAGTTGATGTAGACCATTGCACGGACCACAGACTTCAATTGAACTGAGCCGTGTCTCATCATACATCATTCTTGTCATCTCCAAACCACTAGCATCACACTAACTATTCCACCTTTTCCGCTGACCATACAACTGTAACATTATATTCGTACTCGACCATGTTAACCCGCTGCCCCGGCACGGCAGTTCCTTGTGGGTGGTACGGAGAAGGATTTCAGCAAGGAACTGAAGACCGTCTTTAATAAGGTTATCGTTTCCAAGCCAAAATCCAGCCGTAAGGAGTCCGCCGAGGCTTTCTTCGTTTGCTTAGATAAAAAATGACCCGACTGCAGCTTAAAGAGGTGCCTAGGTTTCTATTAAATATGGGCATGTGGCGGCACCAAGCACATTAACGGATTGTTTCCAAACGGACTTGCACAGTGACTACCAAAGCAAAGTTCGATACGGCGTTTATCGGAGGCAATTCCATAGTACATCGGTCGAGGAATGTAGGTCGGTATCCTCAAGATAGATATTATCCGCTCTGTCACAGCACATAAAAACTCCCTACGATGGAGCTAATCACCCGATTAACTTATGCCCGGTTAGATAGGTTGCCTCTTACTGTACCGTACCACGTGCCATGTTTGGAGACGCGATTGCAGCGTAAATATTCTTATCTTGGGTAATCAAATAAGGGCTACGGCCTGCTAAAACTTAGGAATAGATCACCCACTCCGAAGATGATAGGAGCCACGTTATCACCTTTAATTCCCACTGCAAGGGTATTGCTCATAGCGTGCTGGAACGCCAACACCCTGTGTGGCACGCCAAGTAGAGGATGACCTCGTATACATGCTTACCTCGGCTGCCCTGACTTAGTATTTTTAGTACTAAATAGACCCGTGGTTGCCATAACCAACCCCGCTGATTAAGTGAGGTACGGTTAAGCCCCCCGGCTAGTTCTGACACTCTTTCTAATCGGGAATTAGCCCCTCCTGGTTAAGTGCTTTCTCTTTCCTAATTGCTGATCTAAAATATCATCTAACCTTGCAAAAGTTACTGATCAAAAGTATTTATGTTCTTTTGCGGATGCCTCCGGCACTGCCTTATCTAGCCTTGCCCTAGTCGAACTTCCAATGGTACTCCAGCATATATAAGTACTGACCCCAAAATTATTTAAATAAACCACAGTAACCATTTTCTTTGCTTAACCTCATAATTGTTTACTTACCTTGGGCCACCCGCGGCCTCAATAAAACGCTTCCCCTAATCCTCGTTACCACAAGACCCTCGACTATGCTGCACTGCTCCTCTCCTGCCCCATAGCATCCGTAAATCCACGAGAATGTAGTGCTGATTGGTTCAGATTATTGCATAAAAACTCATAATAGATGGCGTTCAGGAATTCCTACCAAGCCCAAAAAGAGCTGGTGTAAACAGCGGCAACAAATGATGTGCACTGCAAGCCGGTACGTATAGTCAACCTAGGAAATGCTGGTCGGGAGCACCAGACACACTATGCGCGAAGTCCCCCGCTACTGGACGTGGAAGGCTTGACCATGACCGGCGGGGTAAAGCCAAAATGTTCGTACAACTGGAGACGACGAGGTCGGGTCAGAGCCAGGGGCTGCGTCCAGTCAGAGTTAGCCAAAAGATCCCGCACGAGTACGGGTTGTGCGGGATCCCCAGCGACGCGGTCACTAAAGTAGAGGCCCATGAAGAGCTCGTCAGCCATTAGCTGGCGAGTGATCGGAAACGGGTGGGCTAGTATGGCAAGGGCGTGAGGTAGAATGAGGTCTCGCAGCTGGGGGGAATGGTCGACGAGGGCGCCGTAGATCTGCACCATCAGGGCGAGCTTCTTGGTGTCGCGGCATTTAAAACCTTCGCGCCGTACCTGGACGAGGAGGGCTTGCAAGGCCGGGACGGGGACAGTTGCGAGGCTGCCTAAGTCTGCGAGGAGCTTGACGGCAGTAAGCAGCGGCATCACCACGCGGTCGATATTTTTATAGGTTGCCAGGATATCGGTGACATCAGCAATGAGCCCGGATCGGGTGCCGGTCGAATCCTTGCCAGACGCCGATGGGCCCAAAGGCAGCGCGGAAATATGATCGTGTAGGCAGCGGCTGGCATGGCGCGTGAGGGCGTCAACGTGGGAGCCTGCACCAATCAGGAAGCCTAGGAGCACCTCGCGTTGGTAGTTTCTGACAGTCAGAAGTGAGAGGATAGCCGGGAATGCACGGGAAAGATCGGACCAGTATCGGTTCCCGGCACTGGCGGTGGGGACGGCAACGCGAAGCGCTTCGAGGGCTGGGGCTACAGTGAGTCGCCAGGCCAATGCCGGAGGAGAATTACCAGGGTTGGTTCGCCCGGTGGTGAGCGTAGCGAGATACTCCGGGTAAACGCGATCTGTTGAAGAGACCTTTCCCTTTCCATTCTGCGAACTTAGGTCATTGCTTGTATCGCTTGAATCTACGGCAGCCATCGCTTCCACATCAGACGCACCCGGTACCTCACCATAAAGAATGTACGTCAGGGCAGTGCCAGCCGCCAACCGGACCCGGTCAATCTTTTCGAGGACCATGCGCAACAGGGAGCCGATTATCCGGCCCGCCGCGGTCTCCGCTACCGTCTTAATTGCCTCACCGTCCGGAGGATCCGTGGTAAGTGGAGCGCACAATAGAGGCAGGGCAGTGCGGGCCACAGTGATAGCGCTCAGACGGACGTGGGAGCCTATATCGCCGCGATTATCCACTGTATAGTCGTCTAAGGCGGCGACAAGGGCGTCCAAGACTGCCTGGACACCCGCAAGTCCAATTAGCTGGGACCAGCGATCGCCCACCTGAGACAAAATCTTGCCGAGGGCAACTAATACATTCTGCTTGAGCGGGATGGTGCTCTGAGTGTGGATATCGGGGTTGACCAGCAGGTCAGTTAGGGTGGTAACGGCGGCGGTGACGAGGGTCGGGTGGTCGCGGTAGTGGAGGCTGGCAAGGGCAAGGGCGTGGCCTTCGCGACTTTGGGCAGACCGGCCGGGCTGAATCAGCTCCCGGTAAACGGCGAATCGAGTCTCTGACTCGTCAAAGCGCGCAAAGTACCAATAGAGGGCCTCGGTCGCCCGAATATGGATATCAGGGTCCTGACGGTTCAGTGCCTTCTCCAGAAGGTCTCTCCAGGCTAGCTGCTGGGACTTCGGCATGGGGTCGTTCATGGACTGCAGTACCTGCCCCATATAATCGCATAGGGCCCCCCAGGTCAGATCGGCTCCAAAGTCAGCCAAGTGGACGGACGGGATGGCCTGGGGCGTGGCCAATAGATTCTCGAGGACGCACGGGCCCAGGGCTGCGGTGGTCGTACTGAAAGTCTGGAGGGCTCGGTAGGCCGCCCCGGCCCCAGCCAGCCCACCGTGTCGTGTGGCCAGGTCTGACGAGCGGGCGCTGCGCAGCAAGAGGGGTAGAAGATGGGTGGCCACTAGGTCCGGGTGGGCAGGGGCGAGTCGGTACAGCGCCTCGGCGGCCAGGTTACGCAGCTTGGGGTCCCAGTGAACCAGAGTCACGGTCACCAGGTGCTGAAGCAGGGCGTCGCTATAGGCCTCGAATCGGGCCACCTGGGCGGCGACATTCAAATAGGCGTGACGGATATTACTCAGGCTGAAGTAGTCGGCGCTGGTCATCAGATCAATACCGTGTGGAAAGAGGCCCTAATAGTAACGGAAGAGGTGGGCAGGTAGCCAAGGACGATCGTGAGGCCGCATGGGTGTGAGGTTGATTAGGTTTTAACTGAACTTAGTTCAAAGGCGATGGGGAAGGGAGAGGTGCAATACCCCCATATTTCCCAATCTTTCACTCCCTGCCAAACATTCGTGACATCACTTACGTTGCGACCGACGTGTTCCTGGAACGCGGCACTGGCAGCACGGCGCACGTGGATCTCGCGGTCGAACAGGGCCACCACAATGAGGGAGCGGGCAAGGAGGTGGGCCCACTCGGCTAGAACCTCCTGGGAATAGGCCCGGGCGAATGACCAGAGGACGTAGCTCGCAGCGTCCCGAATATTGGACCCTACCGAATGTGAACCCCGTTTGACGTCGAAGTGCAGCGCGCGAACGACGAAGGGTAAACCAGCGCGCAACTGGTCGGGCAACAGTAGACCTTTACGGGCTAGCTCGGCTAAGGCTAGGCAGGCTCCGTGCCAGGTAGCCTCCGACACCCCGCGGACATCCAATCGGATCGGGTCACTCTGGGCCTCTGCGGCTGCCGGCACGTCTTCGAGGAAGAGGTCCAAGACACACTGAACTACATCCTGGGCCAGGACGAGTGGTAGGCGGAAGGTGATCCGGCCAACGCCCTTGGCGGCGGACCAGCGGACCACAGTGTCACTGTCCCGGAGGGCTGTCAGTAGGAGATCGATGACGGTTTCCAGCTCGCCTTCATAGGCCATGTCATTGTCGGTAGGCTCCACGGCTGGCAGCTGAGATCCTGTAATTGGGGGATTCCGGCTGGACTGGCCTTCCGCCCCCGTCACTAGATTCGCCTCGAGACTGCGGCGGCCCAGCTGGTACCGCCAGGAAGCGACCTGAGGAGGCAAACAGGCCAAGCCCACCCGCTGGACAAGCTTCGTCACCAGCTTACGCGTGGCTACCTGCCGGGCCAGACTCTCTCGTGCAGCCAGATCAGCGAGGAGCGGTTCGATGAGGGGTATGACAGTCACGAGGCGCCGGCGCTCGCCCAGCTTGAAGGCGAAGTTAAGCGACCGGAGCACTCCGTTGATGAGAAACGGATCTAAAGTATCCGGGTTGGCCTCCAAGAGATCCCGGGCCCAGCGCACGTAGGGCTCGAGGAGGTGGGCCGTGTCCTGCCGGACGATCAGGCGGCCCGCTAGAAGAGCTGCACCATCTGCCGCGCGCGACGTGGACGCCAGGGCAGCTTTGCTGTGCGTGAGTATCGTGTCTAATAGGTTCTGCAGCCCAGAGAATAGTGAAGCGATTGGTTGGTAGGTGGGCAGTTAGAATTGGCTTGTAGCCACGTGGGCAGGCGTGTATAATACGTCAGCGGGCATGTCCGAATAGGGTGCCGGCCCCCCCAACCCCAAGTAGTGCGTATCAGGCGTTAGATTTACCTGACCGTATAGCGCCTGGGCATCACCGCTGTCGAGGGTCTGGAGATCGAACGGGACCATGCAGAGGAGGGACAACCACAGGAAGAGCACGTAGCGACTAGTCCAGAGTGCGTTATCGTCGGCTGGGTGCTGGAGCAGGAAAAACAACACAGGCTCCAAGTCGGCCACGTCGTGGCGGAAGAACCGCACGATGGTCTTGTAGCCCCGCACCCGGGTCAGTTGGTAGAGGACCTGGAACGCCGGGGCGCACGCCAAAATGAACGACCGGGCCTCGGCGACCGGAAATGGCGAAGGCTGGACGTCAGAGCAATGCCGGGCGGCGTAGGCCTCCCATCGCTCGGCAAACCGGCGGATGTGGGATTCGAGGAACGCCATGATCGGACTAACGATATCGGCTAGGGCTGGGTCGAGCACGGTGGGTGCCTCTTGGTAGGGCGCCAGCTGGCCCACCGGCCGGGTTGAAAAATGAGTCAGCGGGAGTCGGTGATAGGCAGGGTCAAGTAGAAGGTTAGACAGACAGCAACCGCCGTACCACGGATGCCGGCGTACGCGACCTAGGCTATACCGTTGGTTTCTGTAATCCAACTCAGTCGAGCTCTCTCCCCTAATGGCCCACGTTTGGGGCCCGTATTCACTTACCATGTTCACGAGAGGTCGCAGAGCCTGGGTCACCCGCTCGAGCGGTGTATCCAGGCTGCCGGGCGAAGCATCACCGACGCTGGCATCTTCACAGTTGGCTAAGGGTAAAGCAGACGCCCTGAGTACAGTGTCCAGAGTACTGAGGAAAGCGGCCTGGTTCTCGAACGTGCTGGGCACACATTGCTTGCCGGGGTCCATGGAGGCGGTGGGCTAGACAGCGCTATCAAACCGAGCAACGGAAATTGAGTGCGGGAATGAACTGGCCGGTCTCTCGGATGCCCAAAGACTTAAGAAATGAAGGTAAGGAGTGCGGGCAATAGAAGAAGTGAATCCGGTCCGCCGAGAGGCTTTGTTAAAAAAATGGAGATTTGGGCTCATCGGCAGTAAGGTGGCCCCGACCCAGAAGTGACAGCATTTTTAGGGAGGGGCGGAGTTGAAGGGTGCTGGCGGTGCGCGGGCTTGAGGGGCCAGAGCCAAGTCAAGGCAGAATCCAAGGACGCCAGCGCCAGCACAAGTCACACGCCATCGCCACACCTTTGCGTGCATTAGATTTCTGTGGACTAATATCAATCGTGGGCCCGATCAGAGAATTTATTACTTTACACTCAACGCTACTTCGTCCAAGGACGGTCCTCCAGTCCCCTCCTACTGCTCACAGCGTTTTGGACATGTATGGCCCATCTAGTTCGTACCCCAGCTTGCGGTAGTAGTGGCGCGTCCCCACGCCGCTAATGACGCTGAGCTTGACGCTACCATGCTCCTCGCGGGCGATCCGTTCAGCCTCCTCCATAAGCAGCGTCCCGAATCCCTGGTGCTGGAACTTGGTGGGGTCACGATTACGGACGGGGACAACGGAGCCGTACACGTGAAGCTCACGTACAATTGAGCACTGACCGGGCCGGGTGAGTTCCGGGCGGAAGGTAGCCTCGGAACACTTGCGCAGTCGCAGAAGACCGATCAATATATCCTGGGCCGGGTCCTCGTAGGCCAGAAAAGTCTCCCAACCGCCGTTGGCCACGTAGTCGCGGCGGACCAGTTCAACCTGCTCGGGTCGGACCTTGTGATGAAGGTCGACGATGCCTACCTCGCGGGTCCGCACGTCTCGGCACTCGGTCCCCAGGTCCCGCATGCGCTGCAGGGCCAACTCGCGCAGGTTGCCGTGCTCCACTCCGGAAGTTACTAGCGGCATGGGGATGTCGCGCTGCACACGGTACACCCGGGTCCACGGTGGGACTAGCGCCAAAATTTTGGCCACCAGGTCCACCAGGGCGGGCGGTGAATAGTTTTGGTAGCGTCCAGTGCGCCACAATTCGTAGAGTCCTGTACCACGGATTACCAGGGTGGGGTATAGTTTGAGGCCGTCGGACCGGAAGGCCGGGTTTTCAAAGTACTCCTTGAACTGCTCGAGATCGCGCTCCATGCCAACGTTGGGCAGGTCGGGCATCATATGGGCCACCACTTTATAGCCGGCATCCTTGGCCAGTTGGAACGACTCACATACGGCGCGCACGGTGTGGCCGCGATTGGTGTCGCGAGCCACATCTTCGTACACACTCTGCACGCCGATCTCCAGCCGGGTGCACCCGTAGCGCAGCATCTGGCTGAGGTGAGGCTTTAGGCAGTAATCGGGCCGTGTCTCGATGGTGATTCCGATACACTTGGTGGCGCTCTGTTCGGACAGGCGGACCGCCTCGTCCACGTCGTTACTACTGTGACCCGACAAGGCGTCATGAAGGTTGGCGATAAACCAGTTGCGGTAGTCTTCGGGCATGGACATGAAGGTACCTCCCATGAGCACGTACTCGACCTTGTCACAGTTGTGCCCCAGGCTCTGCAGTTGTTCGATGCGGCCGCGTGCCTGCTCCAGCGGGTGGTACCGTGCCCGAATCGCCCGCATGCTAGTAGGCTCGTACCCGGTGTAGGATTGCGTCGAATACTCGAAATCCGAGTCAGGACCACCAGGACAGTACACGCAAATATTGCCTGTCATGGCGATGTGCGGGCACCGGTGTGGCTTGCACATGACGGCCACCACAGCGATGCCCGAGGCCGTGCGGATGGGCTTGGCCTTTAACTTGGGTAGTAGGAGAGCCCGGTATTGCTCCGGAATAGCAGCAATGATGTCGACAAGCTTGGGCTGGGTGCTGAGCCGATTCTTGCGGGAGTAGTTGGCCTTGAGACCATTGAGATTCACGTCTTTGCCGTCGTTGTGGGCCTGGATGAGCTCGGCCACGATCTCGGCGCAGGTCTTAACCATGCGCTCGGCTAAGCTCGGGCCCTTTTTCGTCGGGACGACCATGGCGGGAGGTTGAGAGAGGTTGGAGGGTGTGTGCTAGGGTAGACAGTAGCTGGGGAGGGAACGCTCGGCTGAGTGGAGGGGAGGGGAGGCTAGAAAAGCCTGTAAAGGAGAGACA
The DNA here is from genome assembly GCA_027575765.1 of Tieghemiomyces parasiticus. NCBI lineage: Eukaryota > Fungi > Kickxellomycota > Dimargaritomycetes > Dimargaritales > Dimargaritaceae > Tieghemiomyces > Tieghemiomyces parasiticus. The sequence continues at coordinate 22,774 of JANBPT010000198.1, forward strand.
ATAAACTGCAGGACAGTAGTAGGAAATGTACAACGGAATGAGATGGCAGTACCAGGTCAAGGCAATCGTGTCGACTCGACGGTAGCAGGTAGTAGTTTGGGTGGGGGTGTGATAAGCGTGTGGTATCCGTACTACAAAAAAAAAGAAATATAGCCAACCAGTAAGTTACCGAAGGGGTGGCTGGTGCAGGTAGCAATTGCAACTAGGCATTGTAATATCCCGGGGACCGCCGTCCTATCTATGGGGGCTTGCTTCCAGGAGCCACTCGGCCTTCAATTGGGTCGACGTGCTATTAGTTTACAATGAGCCTTCACCCACTTCCTCCTTTCTTTACGAAGCCAATCGGCACATTCGCCGTCCTTCGCTCTATATGTAAGGGGTCGACACCGCGATACACCATGCATAGGATTTTTAATGGACATTTTACCAGTTACCAAAATTGCCAAACTGGTAACCTTCAGGCCGCGACTTCTTGGTCGGACCGGTCGGAGTGATATCGGCCGCTGCCTTGGCCTTCTGGGCTGGGTCGGCTTGAGCCACCGCCTTCCGTTTGGCTGCTAAGTACTTGCCCACACGAATAGGGCCGCCGCCACAACCCGAAGAACCCGCCGTGTTGTCACCAACCTTGGTGCCGAACCATGTTGTGGTTTCCTCTTGCTTGCGCTTCCGGAGCTCCGCAGACCCCTCGGCGCTCTGCTGCCGGTACTGCTGCTTGCGGGCCTGCCGTTGCCGGTAGTCCTCAAAGGGATCTTCAAGCACTTTGCAATCGATGATACGGATCTCTTCCAGGGGCCGCTCCGTGGCGGCGTCCGTCAGCCGCGTCTCCATGACGTCTAGGGTACTCAGGCCCGCGACGACCTTACCGAACACCGTGTGCTTGCCATCGAGGTGCTTGCAAGGCCGATACGTAACGAAGCTGAGAGGGGGTGAGTCCACGGAAAATTAAAGCCGGTCGAAAGTGTCGTTGAAGACGGGTGATTAGTAGCTAGGTACGGACCAGGATCAATAACGATTCCGTTCTAAAGTACCCGGGTCGACCGCACAACACCGCCGCTACCACCAAATCACCAACGAAATACAGCACGACTTACAATTGCGACGAGTTGGTGTTGGGGCCGTGGTTCGCCATGCTTAGGACACCCCGGGAGTCGTGGGATAACTTGTTTTTAATCTCATCGGCGAACTCGCCCTTCCAAATCGACTCACCGCCGCGGCCTGTGCCCGTAGGGTCGCCGCCTTGGATCATGAAGTGTTTGATCGAGCGGTGGAAGGGTACCATGCGGTAGTACCCCGTCTTGCTGAGCTGCATAAAGTTGTAGCACGTACGCGGGGCCTACGGGCAGGATGTCGAAAATATAACAGGGAAGGTATGGAGAGGGGAGGGCATGCGTTAGTGTGGACCATTGTGGTAGTTGGCATTGGCCACGAATATAGGAGACCCTGTGCGTAACTCGCCAATCGTCAATTAGGGTCCTGGGTTTCGTGTTGACCTACCAATTCACACTGGAGTTCGAAGTCGAGGTCGCCGAGATTAGTCTGCATCCGTACAAGGCCCTTGCCCTTAACAGCCTCAAACATCACCTCCTCCTCATTGAGACGGGCGCCCTCATTGACCACGACTGGTGTCAGGGACGTGGAGGTGAACGACGCCGCGGCCCGCCCTGTCGAGAATTTAGTGGTGCGATCGGCCATGGCGTGGTGGGGGGGGGAGGATACGAGTGGACTCGGGAGTAAATGGCGACTCGTGGTAACGAAGTACACGAATAAGTCGGAAAGAGTTTAAATGAAAGTAATGTACAGTCTTCTGGTTCAACTGTGGGACCCCATGCCATGGCGCCATGGCCCGCGGACAACGCGCCTAGCCTTAACGTGGCCCGGCAGTATGGATGGCGTGTCGTGTGACGCCTAGGCGCTGCATCAGGCGTCATCTGCCCTTGCTTTGAATAAAGCTTCGGTCGCGCTTAGAGCCGTTTTGGTTTATTATTTTGTTTTTCACGGACCAGATGTCCAATATCTCCACCGCTCGCCTCTATTTCTTAATACACTCTAAACTTATTTTCAGGCTGGCCAGCCGGCCCCGTACAGTTTTAAGGTACAGCACTACCAGAAAAATAGAGACATGCGCTTGCTCTTGGGGGCCTGCATCAGCTTGGACAGGCGGGTCAGATGGGGCGAGTCCCGCACGATAATGCCGTGCAGAGAGCCCGTTCCATCGTGGTAAACAGTCACCTGGCTAGGACCGGGCGGACAGTCGTAGACGCTGTTATTCGGGATGGGTAGCAGTGTGTGTTTGTAGGAGCTCAGGCTCGTCCGGACGTTGCGTGCCATCGGCTTTAACTTTATGTAGAGGACTAAATAGCACGTTGAAGGCAGGACGGAATGAGGTACGGAGGTAAAATAGGGCGTTAGTCTTAGTATGGGTATATGGACTGCGTTACCATGGCAACTTGATTAATTCAGCCGAAGACCTTAGGTGACACCTATCTAATTAGGTCACATTCCAGATTACTAACACTCTTCGGAGAGCACTTCACCCACTGGAGACGGAAAGGAAGGGGGAGGTGCGAGATGAGAAGATAGGAGACTTACTGCAGATAATCAAGGCTCCCAGGGGAATAGTGACGGAGATGATGACGATGAGGGATGTTCGGGATAGAGCCGGCCCAGACTTCACAGCTGGTGGTGCATGCTTTAGGTACAGACGGGTCCAGATCCGGTGGTAGTTGACGGTATCGACATCCACGCTCGTGTCCTCCGTCGTCGGCGTATATCCGTCGGACGAGGCCACTGGACCCGGGTCCCGATCATACCATGCGCTCTCCTTGCTCAGTCTCTGACCCATCGTGTGAGTGACCAGGTAACACGGCACTGTCGGTTTGGGGACCTTGGTGGGTAAGCTGCCGTAGTCAACGTCTAGGCTACTTGGGAACAGGACGAATGCCTTGATGTGCGGGTCACTGAGGCTCAAGATGGGCACCCCATCGTCAAGGTTGTCAGGGAGGGGTACAAGCACAACGTAGTCCACACCGGCAAGCAGCTCAGGCGGGGTGTCGTAAGAATACAGGTAAAGTGCACCCTCTGTGAATGTAGGCGCAGTAGACGGGACCAGGTTATCGTACACGGACCAGCCGGAAACGATGGGCGTCGAAGTTACGTTGTTGACTAACGTGTAGGTGTCGGGAGTCAGGTGGATGTTGTCAATGGCGATCGTTACTTGCCCGTTCACGTTCGCGCCAACCCGGGAAATAAGGGTAGTCAGGACCAAGCCGGCAAGTGCACGGAAAAACAATGACCCCATTCTATCAAATTGCAGGCACCAATGTAGGATGCCAATACTCGAGGGCGAGGGGTGTAGCAAGGTTAGCAAGTGTAGTTAGAGGGGAAAGTGGTAAAGCTGAGTGCTTTGAGAGGCTCATATAGAAACTAATTGTGACCCCAAGGTTATTCAGAAGTCGGTCTTTCACCATATAGAGTGCGGTGGTGGTATACGTAATAGGAACTTAAAATCACAATAAGGAGGGTGCGAATAAACGTTACAGCTATTGACAAGGACGAAACGTGCCGTGCAGGTTAACCATGTCCTGTAGCAGGCGCCGTTCCGTTTTTATAAGCAGAAGGGGCGCCCATTGAGCTGTCGAATTGACTCGTCGGGGTCCCCGTCACAGCTGGTGTCGGGGCGAAGTACACCCGCTAGCGCAATAGTCTAGTTTTGGACACAAGAAGGATGCTCACTGGCACCCCGGTAGGAAATGGGAGAGGCCAAAGGCATGTGGTCATTGATAACTTGGCAGCGTTGGCCATTGAATGGCGAACCTACGCTCTGTAGTCAAGCTTAGAGGCATTTGGGTGAACTCTCATCTAACCATTGCAATAAATAATAACGCTACATAGCACGAATGGCCCGTCTGTATAATATCGATCGACACGGGTAGCTGGATTCGCGAGCCTCCCGTCGCTATGGAGCATCGGACTGGCAGATAAGCGGGACGATCGAGCGGTCCAGATGGAGGAGGGGTCAGAGGTTTGGTGGGTTGGAGTACCGAGCTGGGCTCATCAACGTTTTCACCGACAGTTCAAAATCTGACAAGGCCCATTCGAATAGGGGTCGCAACTCTTAAGAGTTTTGGTACTTAACACAAGGATGGCAACGCCGATGTGATGTGGGCGATCGCGATGGTGAGGGCCAGAGGAAGAGCAGTGGCCTGACTGTGTTGGAACACGATCGATTTGCTCTGACGCTCACGATTGCCGGTCGTGAAATGTGTTCCACCGCGGAGGAGGTAGGGGATAGAGAAGATACGGTAGGCAGTAGTCCACCGTTACACTCGAGTGGACGTGCGCCTGGAGGTTGCGTGGAGCGTTATCGAGACCCCATTTAACTTGATGTCGACCCATGTCGGTGAAGCTTCCGGGCACAGGTACCCCTGGTTGATAAACTTAAATTGCGATCGGCCCGATAAGCACCTTGTTATTACTTAGGGGTCCAGAGAAGGGCTAACTAGGTGGAACCGTTCGCCTGTTTGTACCATGTGCCTTGGTCAACGATATTATGTGAGCACAACGAAGGAGCGACAAGTCATTTACCAAGAGGTAAGGGACGAGTTAATACCAGTGGACGGGCCTAACCTCTGACCGACCGTCAGGTGCGGTTGCGGAGGAAATGGGGTCGTGTGCGTGGGGGGGGGGGGGTGAATATTCACGCATATAAACCCTCAATGGATTGAAACTGGGCTTCTACTAGATGTCCTGCTGGAATCGGTGTTGACTCTGCTATATGGTATGGCCCACTCTGGTTATCCAAATCACTACGGATGCTCGCTATCTGAGCGGCCGTCACAAGAGCGGGTTAACATTGACAGGTACCAGTCTCGCCACTCTCCTCTCTCTCTCCCGCTGGATGTCTCCCAACCGCTGTAGCAAGGATACGACTTCACGGCTAACTGTCGGCTATTTTATCTGTGGCCCAGCAGGGTGATTAAGTGTGCCTTAATGGCCATTCAAAGTTGTTTTTTTACAATGAGGTATGGATCCTTCTTAAACTCAACTGCCGGGCGGAGTAACTCTGCCCAATCGAGTTAAGCACAGACAGCGTTTAATCTATCAATTGTTCGTTAACTCTTGACTGCCGGTTTTATATACGCGATTCTAATGTCAGAGGTTCGAGTGTCAGATGATACCATTAAAAACATGGATATTTTGACAAAATATTAAAAGGGGTAGTTCATATTCATAAAAACTACAATACATTTCAAAATGGGGAAGAATCATTAACCAAGAAAAAAAAAAGTACATCGCCCAATGGTCCAAACGGAGACAAAATGGCAAGTATGGATAATGTGGACAGACTGTAAGCACAAAATCGTTGGGCATATGATCGGACTTGAACACGGCAGCTGTCTACGATGCCGGGGTCACCCCTGTCGCCCCCTCATCATCCGCGAGCTCCTGGAGCACGTAGGCGTTAAAGTCATCGGGGTTCTCAAGCATAAGGTTGTGGCCGGCATTAGCGATATGGACAATCCGAGTGGGTATGGGCATTTGGCGGACGGCGGTCTCGGCGCCACGGTAGTCCATCCAGTCTGTCTCGCCGTACATAAACACGGTGGGCACGCGCAGGGCCGCCAGACGGGAGACCAGTGGAAACCGAGCGAAAGCGAACGGATGGGTCAAGACGGTGATGGAGTACTCGCCGGACCCGCGCCGGTTGGCCAAATGGTAGAGATAGTCCGACAGGACACTGCGCTCGGGCAGTGGTAGGAACTCGTAGCGGCCAATGTACCGGTTGACCAGCATGGACCCAATGGGCCCGCTGGTGCGCACAAACCATTGGGGGGATGTGTGCGACCGCCAAGTGTGGGCCACCAGCCTCATCATGACTTGTTGGCTGTTGATCACCGGTCGTGGGAGGTGCCGGTATTCCGCACTGTCGGCCAAGGAGGGGTCTTCATCAGCCGGGGCTATAGTATCTTCTTTTGTCGGGTTCGTCGCCGGGCGATCAGTGGAGGCTAGGTTCACCCCAACGTACTCCCGGGCCTGTCGCGCGATAGTATCCTGGACCTCTTGGGGCGGTAGCATGTGGTATTTCGGGTTGGCCAACCCGACTTCGGCGCCAGGAACCCAGGCCGTAGCCAAGGGACGCGGACTTCCGAACCCCGGGAAAGGTTCGGTGACCTTGCCCTCCATGAGCTGGTGGACCCACGGGAGGAAATCCTTAGGCGGTTCGGAGACGCCCATGGGCGAGGCCAAGATGAGCTTTTCAACACGGTCGGGGTGCCGAATGGCGTAGAGGGCCGCCATGTACCCGCCGAAACTGTGACCCAAAAGAACCATCTTGGGAATCTTCATGGTGGCCCGCCAGCGCTCGAGAGACTCGACAAAAAAGTCCTCGGTATCGGCCACAGCCACTGGGTCATCAGGGTTCTGCCGCGCGGCCTCAAGCCACGGCAGGTCGCGCGGTCGGGTACTAAGACCCATGCCCAGCCAGTCGATGCCGTAGACACGCCGACCGCTGCGCACGGCTAGTGGCTCGTAGTTGCGATAGAAAATGCCCAGACCCGTACCGAACCCGTGGGCCAGGACCAGTGGCGCGGCTTCCTGTCCGTCGGCCGTGGTGGCGTAACTATCGTCCCCTCGCTCGAGAGCTACGGTGCGTAGGAACTGGCGCTGGCCGATATCGACAGGACCCACGCGGGCAGCCCAGTCGGATGGGGACACTGGGGGACACTGCTGGCTACTGGTGGCCGCTCCCAGAAGCGTTATGTCGTCACCACTACCGAGGCCCATCGTAACCGTGCTCATGTGTCGCTGGGGATTTGCCGCTACAACTGTGCTTTCGTCGACAGGGGTGGCGTCCGAAGTGAAGCAACCCCGAAGACGTGGTGATAAGCGGCTCCACGCATGGGAGATGAGGCCCGGTGACGACGTGCTACAGGGTCCCGCGGCATTCTGCTGGTCAAGGGACCTCGAAGGGCCGAGGGCTTCATTCGGGCGGAAGAAGGATATCTTGGAGAGGAGCTGTAGCTCGGCGTAGCGTGTCTTGAACTCGGTTGAGGGCCACCGACCGGGTAAAGTGGTGAGGTAATGACGAAATGGCATCGGTGGCTGAGCCGGGGCGCTCCCAGTCGGTAGGTTAGCCAGGTTAGCGGTGGCCATGGCGGGCTGGGGAGCGCGAAGCGACTGCTGGGCTCGGAATGCGGAGAGGCGGGGCAGCGAGGAGGGGATGCTCAAGCGTTGGGACGAAAGTGGACGGCGAGGAAGGCGGCGATAAGACATGAGGCTCTGGGGTCCGAAGCGGCGTATTGGCTGAATATGCCAACCACAAAATGACGCCTCAAGGAGGGCACGATAGCAGCGTTGTAATAGGATAGGGGCTGCGTGGTCTCTCCCACCACACCGTAGGCACGCGGCAGAATATATAGTCGGATTGGACAAGCCATGCCTTGAGCACGCTGGCAGGGCGGTTTGAGAGCAAGAGTGGCGGGGGTTCAGGCGACAGCGGCTTGAGGCCCCACATCGCCGGCCAGAACGACAAGCTACGAAACTGCCTCAGCTTTGGGAGCGGGGCGCCGCACAAGGCTTGCGTCAGCAGGGGTGCGGCGGAAAGAACCACGGATTTTGACACCCGCCGCAGCACCTTGACTTGCGTGGCACCTCGGATGCCTTCAGGTTGGCCAACTGCGGAATAAGCTCGCTCAGTGAGACGATTACCATAAATTTACTCTAAACGACTGCATTATCTGACATTAGGGAGGAGGGGAGGGGCGAGCACGGAGACGGGCCGCATAAATCATAAAAAGTCGAAATATTAACGAACGAGGGGAGGGCGCAAGTGTAAGTATGTGGCCGGGTTGTCGAGGGGTTAGAATGGAGCCTGGGCGTATGTCTCGTTCTTGACCAGCCGCAGTTTGATAATACAGAGCATGAGATACTCCTCCCATTCGTTGTCCTCCTGTTCGCGGGTGAGGATCTCGATAGTGAAACCGTTGGCACGAACGGCACGAACGGTGCGGCCAAAGATGCGCAGACGGAAGATCTGGCCAGGCACCGCGGGGAACAGCCGATCCCGGAGCAAGGACCGGATGAAGAAGATGAGGAAGAAACCTCCACAGGCAACCCCAAAGATCCACCAGATGTTACTGGCGTAGACGGCTGAAGGACTGAGGTTCTGCGCAGTGTGGTAATCGTAGAGGGTGGTGAAAAGGACACCTCCACCGATAGCGGCAATGGACCAGGCGGTAAGAATCAACCCGTGGCAGGCCGAAATATTATTGGGGCCGAACATGTCCGAGAGGAACGCTGGGATTACGGAGAAGCCGCCGCCGTAGCAGGAGGTGCCAACCCAGCTGATAAGCAGATAGGCCCACTCGGTGTGGTGCTCGATGGTCCCAGGAAAGAATCCCAAAACGATGCACTGGGCGCCCAGCATAAGTCCGAACGTAACCTTGCGGCCGATCAGGTCGGAAATCGTGGCAAAGAAGATGCGCCCAAACAGGTTGAACCCGCCGTCAATAGACACGATGGTGGCGGCTGTGTTGGCGTTAATGCGAAATAGGCTCTGGGTCATGTTGGATAGACGTGAGATGACCACCAGGCCGAACAGCTGGTTGGCCATGAACACAAAATAGAGCAGCCAAAAGTCGCGAGAGGTGAGGGCCTGGATGAGAGAAATGCGGATGGTGGGACGATCGTCAACCACCTCGGTCTCGTACGGGTGGTCGGGGTTCTTGGGGTTCGTCCGGGCGGAGTCAATGATGAGACCGTTTATATTATGGCCAGGAGGAGGCAGGCGCATCACCTGGGCGCACAGCATCATAACGACGAAGTAGACGGTGCCCATGATGGCGAAGGTGCGGGCGAGGCCAATGATGTTCATGAAGGTGGGTGGGATTTTAGCGAAGGCGATGGATCCGGCACCGAACCCACACACGGCCATCCCGGACGCGAAGCCGCGAGAGCTGGGGAACCACTTGGTGACGACGGATACCGTGACCACGTAACTCGACCCGATCCCGGCCCCACCCACCAGGCCGTACCCGATGTAGACGAGGGCGATGAGTCGCAGGTGCAGGCCGAGCGCGGTGATCAGGTTACCGAGGAAGAAGAGGGTGGTACCGATAGAGAGACTTAACCTAGGGGCGTTGCGTTCGAGCCAGGGGCCCAGGATAGCCGATGTGAAGCCAAACGACCCGACGGTGATATAAAAGGTGGTGGGCGCCATGTCAGCCTGTGGGTCACCGTAAATGAGCTGGTCGATGGGCTGGTTGTAGATACTCCAAGAGTACATGGAGCCACAACAGAACTGCGTCAGGACGCAGAATGGCACGATGAACCAGGGCTTGAATTCGAACCCGAAAAACGTTCTCTCGCGTTGGATCTGTTCGGGCGTACGGACATACTCGGCATCACTAGGGAGATATTAGGGAATGGACAGTCAAAGGCATGCGTGGGGGAGGGCCGGAATGGAGGTATATTAGTGGGTTGGGTCACGTTAGCTCCGTTAGCGACACACCCGGTGGCGTGTAGCCCTGCGAATAGTGCCACATGAGTGCATTACACAATACCCCCTAACCGGGCCTCCGTACCCATGGTTAGCTAGGCATGTTTGCAGTCGAGTGACTCGATATGGCGGTCTAGGTGAAAGCCGATGTCGGGGCTGATAGACCCCAGGCGGACTGGGAGACTTACCCAAAATGCCGTAGGAGGGCCCGGACGAAAAAATTGGCCCTCTTTGTCGGCTGAGCACTGGCCTCATGGTGAAGGTTGGCCGTCGAATTGTTGTTGGACGACATAAACATTGCCGCGGTCATCGGGGGCGCGGGACGGGCGGCTCGCGCCGCTGGTTAATAGATGACAGAGGGAGACAGTCCGCCCTGGACCGCGATAATCAAATACTGACGGCCTTAAGCAGGCGAGGGTCGGGCGCGGAGTCTCAATGGAATATCAGACGGGCTGCGAGTGGTAAATTCAGAAGCGGTGTCCCAATTTCAGAGTCTGGTGGAGAAGCAATAGGGGGTTTCGTACAGAAAGGCGACGCTAGATGGTAATCCGGACCCACCGCTTTATCGTGACATGGATCAATGGACAGATCTTTCCCGGAGTTGGGACGGCGGAACGGTGGCTTCAAATAGGTCAGACTGGTCCTAGGGCTCAGGGTTGGCGGGTAACGGGTGAGGAGTGGTGCGGGACCCTCTCTGGCTCAACCAATGCCGCTGGCAGTGTAAATACTGTCCAGGATAGAAAAAAACGTCAGCCCTGGGGATATTGACCAGGGGGGGGGGGGGGGGCGGCTGGTGAATCGAGAGCCTTTAACTAAGGGGTAATAGGAGGTGGGAGGAGTAGGGAGACAGGGAATGGGTATTGAGGAGGAGGAGGAGGAGGAGGAGAGGGGGGAATCCGCACAGCGCCACGGCAGCCGTAAGGGTCAGCCAAGCTCTAACCCCTGGCCACCGCGCGTAGTCAATAAGAGATCGAATCAGTGCAACTTGTCTCTGGGGCCTATACTATAGTACCCACGATGACCTTGACGACGCGGTTTGCAAGGAACGCAAACCCGCACCGGAATGGGTAGGGGTGGGCAACGCTCGGACATGAGTAGCACATGGGTGAGTGAGCGGTGTGCGTCTACTGGTAAAGGCTTGGTAGACGCCATCTAGGACAAACGACACGGCTTGTTAGTGACGCATAGCTCCCCGTACGATGGTCCGACGAGATTAGCCGTAAAGCAGGCTTATGTTGGGTAATGGAGCAGCGGACCATTTCATGCGGATAATATGAAGTATCTCAACCAAAATCGAAACCAAGCAGGCAGGATATTGGCAATCCGTGATACAGGTTAGTAGGCGGTTTCTGAGTGTCGAACTTAGTGCCCATTTGTAAGACGGGATATACGCCTACCTTCCAGCCTTATCCGCAGGGACCAGGAGGCGAGATGGCGTGCCTGTTAGCCACTGGGCAAGGCGGGAATTCGGTATAGATTAAGCACGACAATGGCTACTACACCTAGCAACTAGGTGACCAGTAGCACCGGGACCGACCTGCGTCTTAATTTGGTTCTTGGCTCGGGGAGCAAACAGATTATGTGTCCATCTAACTGGAAGCCGCTCACCCCTAAACGTGGTCGGAAGGCCGGGAACAAAGGGCACATGGCTGTCGCCGGGACACGGGAAGGTATGAAAAGTGGGCGGAGCGTGCCACCCGCTGGGGGGGGGGTATCGGGGCCAGGGAGCATTAATAGGGGAAACCACAGTGCAACAGTAACGGTGGGCATGGGAGGCGTTCCCCCATGAGTCGACATGACCATGCTGGTGCATGACATGCGACTCGGCCTGATTTAGCCCTTCCCACCACCACGGTTTCGAGACTTGGACGTTCGCACTGGCCGTTTCCCCAGGTCACCAGGCGTGTGGAAACAAAGTAAAAGGGGGTAAGGGGAGAGTGGCTAGCCTATCTATTCGGCAAGCATTTTAGTGTGTTAACCAGGATTGAGGGCAGCCAAGGTCAAGGCAGTGATATAATTAATGGCACGTCAGCTTCGTAGCTACAGTAGTCACAGTAGGAGGTGGTGGTGGGAGTTTATTTAGCACCACTTAAGTAGTCACGGTGGGGATTCTTAAAACTACTACACTTTCAAGCAGTAGGCCCTTCGTCAACCCTTCTCACGAGATGGTGTGTGCATTTCGGATCTGGGACGGCAGTACACGGTCAGCCCGTGCTTCTGTACTGACGGTTAGAAGGTTGAAAGGCGGGCTCGCATAAAAAAATAGATTTCTTCCGGCTCGTAATAGTAAAAGCGCTTCGCAAAGCCTGATGCATTAATATTCCACAGGCCCACGGCGTCATCTGGTTTCCATCGAATGTCGGTTCTGCCGATGGCTTGCCACTTAGAGGAAACGCCAGACCAATTGCACCTAATTTGGAACCGGCAGGTCTCCTGCGGGGTTGGTCCTTTTCGTGGCGGTTGGCGGGGCAGCGTGCTGATGAGTGGCTTGATCGTTAGATGGCTCAAGGGTCGATTATTAATAGGGAGATTGGGCTCGTAGTACGCGGCAGCGCTGGGAAGGGGTGCGAAAGGTGACGGAATGCTGGCGGTGGTCAGTGACAGGACGTTGGGGACCAAAAAAAAAAAGGTAGGGGTACCCCTTTAGGAACGCTTTGTTTGAGCGAATGGGTCTAACGAATCAGGGGAACCCTAACTGCTTTGCATTTCAGAGGGGGGGGGTAGGTTTCTCTCTTATCAGTCCACACCATCATTGTAGAACGTCTACTGGTCTAACATCGACTCCCAAAAGGGGGTTATAAGGCAATGCCTAGCCTCTTGTCCACCTCACGCCGTTCCGAGGCTATACCAGCGGTGCATTCGAGCCATGACTGAGCTTCGACATTATTGATTAATGACCGCAACGCTGATGACGATAAAACTATTAAACAAGCCTTAGGGACCAGTCTCTTGTATGCGAGGTATACCTTCCACTCTCCAAGCTTTTGGCCAAGTTTCTCTGAGAGCAGATGGCGGTATCGAATTTAACACCTTAGTGACCAAAGCTGAGTTTGAGGTGGGCACATTGCCCAAGGACCACCGGGTCGAAATCGAGGGACTTGGGGTGACGGTCCACCAGGCAGGATAACTCAGTGCTTCACTCTAGACATAACAATCTTTATTTTTATATATATGTATAGATATTGCTGATGACGTCCGGGCACGGTTTAAAGTGGGCAACTCGGACTAAAGTGCGTGCGCTTCGGCCTCTCCCTCGCCCAAACATACCATGCCAAGAAATGTTTTCACATCACTTTGATGTGGTGAGCTGGACTGGTGCATTGCATGAGAGGCCGCAATCTCACACCGTACGCCAAAGGCCATGCTATGATTGGAAAGGTTTACACTCCGCGCGTCAAAAGTGAAGCTGGGACCACGCGGGACACTTTCACATGGGCCACTCGACACAGTCTGTGATTTATTAATGAGGGAGGTGCCCAAAATCCACGAACCGCCGCTCGATACATACTATTGCCCAGTCGAGCAGCGTAGTAGCAAGTTGGAGAGTGCGGTCGCTTATTCCACGTTGCTTATCCCCCAACCTGCTGGAGTGCCCTAATCACCTGCGCCAACCAAGCCACCATACCTACGAGCTGCCTCAAAAGGAGATGGTATTAGATGCAAAGTGTAGGCAGACATGAACAGCTAACCGCAAGAGATTGGCGATTTTCATTCCTTATTGTAGGGTGTAAATATCCCCAAAAACCTTGATTGATGACTGAATTTACTGCAAAGAATTAAGCCCCTCCCCCTTCACCCCTCCTACTCATTCTGGAGAGGTCGCTGATCCGGGGCAATCATTGATCGGCCGGAAGCGAGAAAAGTTGGGGGCGAATCCGAATCCATGCCTCACATCCAGGGAGGTAATAACAAACAAGGGATAACGAAGCCACCTAGAAGTAAAACCCAACCATACAAGCCGCAGTACAGCTAGGGGATGGTGAGGGAAGGAGGCCAAAAGCCTACCGCCAAGCTACGGCTGGGCTACGGGTGACCTACCCGCCCTGTCCCTTTAGCCCGCATCTCACTCTCCCCCTTCCATTCTTATCAATATTACGTACAGGACTGACCTCACTCGTAGTGGATAGGGCAATGGCCCGACCGACGCAACCAAGTGTCAATACAGGTACGGTGGTAAGTACACAGGCAATTGAGACGAGCGACGACCTGGCCAGGTTCGAACTCTTCAAAGCAAATGAGGCACTCCTGGCCAACGAGGGTATTGGCCGAGGTAGTTTGCGGGGCCGGGGGCATGTTGATGGCCGCCGGAGTAGGTAGCTGATCGGTACCGGGCACAACCGTAGGTTCTACCGCCGACAGGGGACGTTCCATGCCGGGAGTCGGTGGGGCGGAAGGGGCCGCTGAGTCTGTGCTAGTGTGGGCACCACTGCCACCGTCGCTAGCGCCACCAGGCTCCTCTAGGCGATACGCCAGGTAACGAACCACAGGTTGCACGGGGGGCGAGGTGGACTCCAGACAGTCCTGGACGTGCCGTTCCTGGATGGCCTTGTGAGGGCTAACCCGATCTAGGCGGATTCCGCACACGGGGCACTCGTGCATCAGGCTTGAGTCGCTCGCGTTGTGTGGGGTCGCCTGGTATAAGGACCGGCGGGACCGATGCCCCCCCGACCGTGAGTGACGACGCCGCTGCCGGTGCTCCGGTGGCGGCGGAGAAGAATGGTGGTGTCCGTGGGGTGATGAGTAGGTGGGCACGCTTCCGGAGGAGAAGGCGCGCTCCATCGGCCCGGCCGACGACGGTGAGCCCGTCAAAAAGGCCAGGAGCGAAGACGGGCCGGGAGATCTCAAACTGCCATTATTCCCCGCCGGTCTGAACTCTCCCGCCGCAGGATAGCTAGTCATCGTGGCGGGCAAGCCGGCCAGTGAAATGGGTAAAGCAGGCCCTAGGACGTTGTACATGGCCGCGGTATCCGACGTGATAGATGGAGGCCACAGGCCTGGCCCCACGAGCTGGTAGAGTGGTGCCTGGTGGAGATCGTCTTGGCAGCGGTCGCACACGCGGCTCAGAGTGTACGCCTCCGGTGGGAATACTAGGGGTGACGGGGCCGGGGAGTACGGAGGCGGCCGCTCGGTCGTACTCGGTAGGGACTCGCCTCCCTGCGACGGCGTCACGATGGCTGGTGGAGGTGGGGGGATGGAGTCGGCAACAGTGTCGGCGGTTACGGCAGGAGCTACCGAGCTATCGGAGGTGGCACAATCATTGCCCCCAGCGGAAGAGGCCGGGCCGACCGAGTGGCGGGGTTGGTGGTCCGACACCGGCATCTCAGCACCGGATGGTGTGTTACGAGGCTCCCACCACTCGGGTCGTACTAGCCAGTTGTTAGTGGCCGAGCACGGATCGCACACCACTAGACCGCAGCGGCGGCAGTGGTGGCGGCGGAAGAAGAAAGAGAACCGGCGGTCACACAGGCGACAGCTGACGGCCGCCGCGTCGGGTTCCCAGGCGTGCTCCGGGAGGCAGTAACGCGACAGGGCCTGGCGGGCGTCGGTACCCCCCGACGTACCCATCGGGGGTGCGTAGCCAGCGGGCCCAGGGATCGTCTGGACCGCTAGCGCGGACTGAGCCGCAGGGTTCGGTGTTGTGGCAGAGGTCACATTCAACTCGGGGGTGGCGTCAGGCGAGGCCAAAAACTCCCCGATAGTCAGGTCGTGTAGTCCCTGCGTTATTTCTGGCTCGGTCTCAGTCGTGGGCGCCGCTTCGGGGGCTGATCGTTGCAGGGCCATCTCGATCCGGCGGAACTGCTGATCCGTACGGCCACCACAGGGGGTGGGGGCATCGGTGTTGTAGCTCTGCAAGCGGTGCCAGGCCGCGAGTCGATAGGAGTTCTCAATGGTGGCTGGACGCCCAAGGCCTTCTTCCCCGCACGCCGTGTCGGTGGTCCAGCAGCCGTCACAAGCGCCGTGGTTTGCTCTAGCCGGCAATCCCTGGTGTTGTACGGGATTGCTGATCAGGTGGGGTTCAATTAAGCGGCGCAGGGTGCGAAGACTCGCATCGCCTGCAATTCGCCGTGGCGTGGAGTGACCGCTAGACAGCTGGCTGTGGTCGGTCTCACCGTGGCCCTTAATACCGGTACCGGGGGGTACCGCCGACGCGGAGCGAGAGCCTTCACCGCCAAAGGACGAGCGTAGAGGGGCCAGGGCAGCGACCGCGGCTTCCGGAAACTCGTCGACCACGAGGGACTCGTTGAGGGCACCCTGAATCCCGTCGGCCAGGGCCTGTTCGGACCGTGACAGGCGGTGACGGAGGTCGTTGGCGTAGGCACGATACTCTCCAAGGATTTGGGCGGCCAAGCGGCGCCGGGGCTCGGTGGTATCCTGGGAGATCCCACGCTCCAGGACGGTGATGCTGGCCTGAAGAGTGTGTAGGGTGTCCTGAAGCACGTCAGCGGACTGTGGACCGTCGGGCTGGGCGCGGGAGAGGGCCCGCAACTGGGAGAGCGACTGAGTCGAAAGGCGCCGGCCGATGGGCAAACCGCTGCCCAGCGTCAGCGGCAGCTCTTCCGAACCCTGCCGGTCCCGCCAGGGTGCCTGGGTGGTGTGCGACCGTCGCAGAGGCGCTGGATTCGGGTAGCGTGCGCCGAAAGGGGGCTCCAAATCCACCCCACTATCATCGGAGTGAGAGTAGTCGGGCCGCTTACCCTTGTCGTCACGCGGCGGAGGCGGTGACTGTGACGTCGGACCGCGGTGAGGGCCGGGCACTGTTTCCGCCGGGTGTTCGGAAATACCGGATAGGAGTAACTCGGTGCCCAGCGAGGTCCGCCGCGCAGTCGAGCTCAGTGCCGGATTTAGGCTCTGGCTGCGATGGAAGGGCGGCGGCCGCGGGACAAGGGCCGGTGAGGTAGCCCGCGGGGAGGTGACCGAACCCGGCGGGGACTGGAGGAGGGCCTGGGCGCGAGCGATATAGTCGAGGTTTAACTGGGTACTCGATGAGCGCCGGCTGGAGCTGCCTGAGGCCGGAGCGAGACCGAAGTGTGGGCTGGACACGGGACTATGGAGAGAATAGTTGGTCAGGCGCTGGGAGGGGCCACTGGGTGAGCTGCCCGCCGGGGCAGACCCGCCGTTTCCCCTATTACTAGTACTGTCGCCGCCAGGCGAACCGTAGAATCCCGTCCAGCCGCCATTGGCGCCGCCTCCGTTGGTCGCGCCCTCATGATGCGTGTGCGGGGTGGCCAGCATCTGTGCTAGATCAACTTTCCGCTTCATGACACGGACCCAGCGTCGGCGCCGCACCCAGCTGTTATTGGTGACCGGGGGCAGGATGGTGCCTTCAGGTAGGGTCCAGGGGAAGGCCTGGCGGGCGACGGACGAGTCGACGAGATCTGTAGGCGGTAAGGCATTCAGAAGGACGGCCTTGGGTTCGGGGATCCAGTAGGCGTCAGGCAGATAGAAAGCTCGAGCGTACTGCCACCCGTCGTCCGGGTTGACCTGCGGATGAGTCGTATCCAACGACCAGTCAGTGAGCCAGAACCAGTCCGATGTGGTTTCATGGGCCGGGTAGGCACCATTAGTGGCATCACCATCCGTCTCCGCGAGGAACGGACGGCGAAGGTCACCGCCTAGGACTAGTGGATGCGGGGAAGTCCCCGGCAGGAGGAGAGTGGGAGGCAGGCGAACGTAGGCCCGGTTGCAGGGCGTGCCATCGGCCAAGGCTGCGGGTGCTACGTACGGGTCGGTCCGATGGAGCTGCTCGACGGTGAATTTCGGGTTACCGAAGGGGCGGCGCAGCAACGTCCCAAACGATGAGGAGGTGCCCGAGCGTTGGTGTTCGAAAAGCTGGACGACCACGGTGTGATGGTAGACTAGCAGATCATGTAGCTGGCCCGGGGCACAGTAGGCCAAG
This sequence comes from Tieghemiomyces parasiticus, assembly GCA_027575765.1. NCBI lineage: Eukaryota > Fungi > Kickxellomycota > Dimargaritomycetes > Dimargaritales > Dimargaritaceae > Tieghemiomyces > Tieghemiomyces parasiticus. The sequence continues at coordinate 40,167 of JANBPT010000198.1, forward strand.
TAGAGGTCGGCGGCACGGCTAGGTAAGGCCGGAGGCACTGTTGTGTCAGCTGGTGAAAGTGGCGAGCTGGACGTAGCAGGGCGCGGCGAAACGGAGCCGCCGCTCGCCCGTATGCGCTGACGCCACTGGCGTTCGGTGGCCGCCAGAATATCACAGAGGTAGGTGCTGCCGCCAGGGCCAGTGACGGTGGCGGCGGCCACGTCGTAGGCACTCTCCCCGGCGTGGCTCTGGATGAGCGGGTTTGCCTGGGCCCGGAAGAGGAGGTACTTCACTGCCAAAATATGCCCAAGTGCGGCAGCGTTCATCAGCGGGGTGTAGCCCTGGTGGTTCTGGGCGTCGACGGCCACACCCGGGGCTTTTTCTAATAGCCAACGCACCAGTTTGACGTGACCACGGCTGCTGGCGTTGTGCAGGGCCGTCCATCCGTCCTTATCGGTGTGCCGCGCGTTGGCGCCGCGCTGTAGCAAAAACTTGGCCACCGCGAGCTGGCCCTGGTAGGCCGCCTTGAGGAGCGCCGTTTCGTTCTCGCGGTCGCATTGGTCGACAGGGGCCCGTGCAACGTCCACCAACCACTGCACCACTTCCAGATGACCTCGTTTGGCGGCGTAGTGCAAGGCGGTCATGCCCGTGGACGGCATGGCTGAATCTGCTGCGACCTCCTCCTCAACCACGGCCACAGTAGAAGCGGCAGTGCCGGTCGCACCGGACAGCACACCTGTGGTCGACGTAGGCAGGCTGTCGGCCGGTTCCGCTGGGGAAGACTTGGCATAGTCCTGGCTGCCTTCGGTTTGGGCTTTGCGACGGGCAGCGGCCGCGTGGGCAAGGCATTCCTGCACTGCAGCCAGGTCTCCGGTCTCGGCGACCTGGCACAGCCGGGTGACGGTAGGCACGAAACGCTGGGCGGCCAAAGTGTCGGTATCAGCTTCAGCCAGTCGCGGTGTACCCCGTGCGGCAATCACGGCCAGCGGACGGAGTCGAGCCGGTGTCGGAATGGGAGTTGGGAATAGGTCACGGCCAACCCCGTCGGCGGGTCCCAAGGAGTGCTGAGAGTTCGGTAAGTTTAGAGTTGGAGTGGCTGTATCGCCCGCGCTGGACTGTTCCGCGGTCACGGCGGTCTGGGTGGCGGATGGCTGGTGCGGGGATCGGGGAAGCCCCAGCGAAGGGAGGTGGAGGCGGGCGTTGTGGGTATCGCCGTAGAAGGCGTGTACCTGGCCCGGTACCGGAGGTGCAATAAGAGCCGGTAGAGAAGTCAAAAGCTGGCGCTGCTCGGCAGTCATTTCAGGGAAGGCCCCGACAGAGAAGGCCGTGGTGGTCATGCCTAAAATAATGGTTAATATACGTCCGAAATGGGCTACTGGTTAATAATGCAAATGGAGCAGAGTTACTGGATAAGGGTCTGGGGAGGAGAAGGGTTTAATGTATGTTGGGCGACGATGCAAGTGGTGGAGGATAAGTGGCCAGGTGAAGGCCTACAGTGGAAGATAAGCGCACCAAACTTGTATGTGAGTAAAAATGACCAGAGTCAGAACGGGCAAGGTGATGAGGGGGGTTGGTCCGGGGACCGGGTGAGGGGCTGAATTGCGTGAGCGGGGTAGGGTGAGGGGAGGGAATACGATTGACTTTGTAACCCGACGGTTGGCAGGATAGTTGACACCGCCTGTTCAGGGGTGAGGACAGTCCGTGGTGCGAGCGTTTAACGCCGGGTCACCTGCGTCAGGGTGGGAGTAGCCCTCCCCCCCCTTATAAGTCAAGCGGCAAGTGTTGGGCTAGAGGCGGATGACTAACCGGGTGTGAGGGACTGGGTTGACCGTCTCAGCCTTTCTCTCTGCGCCAGGCTCAACGTTAACCTAGCCCCTACACGGGTCATTTACCAAAATATCGACTCCGGCGCTGCTTTATTCCTTACTCCCCCGTCTCCTGGCTATCGTGCCTGCAATAATTAGAGGGCTACTAACTTGCCACTCATGAAGCAAAGCAGCACGGCCAGATCTTGCGGTTAACCAATACGCGTGCCAACTACCTTGCAATGTGCCTACCATGTCCAGACGCCCGCGCGCCGATCCATACCAGTACTGTTAGTAACATTAGGTAAAAAATAAAGCGAAGGAAATGTATGTTTCGAGGCCGGGAACCTTGAGCCTGTCAATGCTTCCTAGTACCACCTCGGGCGCTCAAGCAACTAGTATAACCCAATCTAAGCCCGGTTCATACCTCACAGGATTGTATGCAATCTTATGTATCCACCTTATCCATTTCTGCAGCCGCAATCCATATCCAGTCCATATTTCCACGGGCTGTGAACGGACATCTTCGGTTGCGTTCCCAGGCTCAAACCACAGCTTCAATCGGGAGATTACATTACCCCACCAGATTATACAGTCCCTACCTATACCACTCTTTCTACGCGGCTAGCCTGTCTTCGTATGGATCACAACTTTCTTGGTAACGACTCCGGGTTTGGCCACCTAGTTAATTTTGGTGAAAATGGCACGAACCATAACCTAGACCCTGTTAGAGGTAGTGCACCCGTTAGTCGGTAGGGAACTGGCCTCAGCCTGTCGCTACTATCTTGCGATCATGTACATCCCACAGCGCGACAGTTTGGTACTGCACCGTTCTATCAATTGCTGAGGCGACCACGTCCTCACTGCCGATCAATGCCATCAGCACCATACGAGGGGCCACTAAATTCCTGGTGGACTTGCACGTAGGCCAGGGGCAATCCACTGCGATTTTTTTGGTAATTGTAATGCGACCTGGGTCTATCTCTACAGCCTACCTACCGGCAAGGGCAACCTAATGTGACATTTAATAGGTGATCAGTATCACACCTAGCCCACAGACGTCGCCAAGGACCGTAGGTTTGGACACCATATGTATTACCCAGTGCGATCGGGTATACCCGAGCAACTGTAAACCGAGGCGCGCTTAAGTTACTATCAATCGCACTGTGAAATAAGGGCCCAGCTACAGGGTGCAGCCGTATATGACGGTGCACGGAAATTTGGCATGTCGCTTTACATGGCTTTACCTCAACAATGGGTATAGGAATAGTTCTGTGATAAACCAGGTCTACATTATCGTCTCAGTGGTTGTGTTGCCAGAAGTACAACCCTGGTACGCTTACCTGGCCCGTTGCGACTTCCAACTGTCCAGGACCGCCAAACAGAAGCTGAGCAGCCGGGCTCTGTTCACAGCAGAGGTGCCTTTGACCCTTTAGAAACCAGAGCCTTTCAGATTCTAAGTCAATGGCTACTTTCATATTTCGATGTTTGGCCAGCAAGGGCACGCCGAGTTGGCCAAAAGGATGGACATAATATTCAACAAACGTCTACTAGTTAACAATTACCTAGTTCTCTCCTCGTCACTGGCATTGGATTAGGCCGCCGGACACTCTCCATTGCCCGTCGCCGCGACTGGGTTGCCCTGACCTGTTGCGGGCGCTACCGCTGTCGCCGAGATGGTCGTTGCGGTGGACGTGACGACGCCAGCTAAGGGCTGTGCGACAGGATTCTGCTGGTGCTGGACGATATCCTCGACGGTCCACAAGCTGGTGTGAATCTGATTCCCATCAAATGGCTGTGCCATTGTACGCAGAAACTTGCGTGTAATGCTGACGGCCATATCGGTGGACAGGTTGAGGGTGGCGTCGGTCATGTAGGAGGCGATCCACTTGGGCAGCTTGTCGCGTTTATCCTTACGCGCGTACCGCTTGTCGGCAAACACCATGAGCCCATAGTCACTCTTGCCGCGGAGGACGCGCCCCACGCACTGGGCGGCATGACGCATCGCGTCGAACGTCAAAAAGTCATTCTCACGAATCTGGTACCTCTCGCGCAGGAATTCCAGGCGGGCTTTCAGGATTCGGCTCTCGGTGTACTGGTAGGGAATGCCAAACATGATGACGGCGCGTCCGTAGTTGTGGTCGAAATCGATCCCTTCTGACACCTTACCGCGCGCCACCGAGAGTAGGATGGCACCACGGCCATTGTCGCACGCCAGCCGGTAATTTTCGAGCGCTAGACTGGTCTCGGCCGCGTCGGGCGTCTCCACAAAGATAAGTTTATGCTTCCACGCCGCCTTGAGCAGGCCCATCTCGTTCCACATGGCCACGATGGCCTCCATGTAGAGATAACTGGGGAAGAAGGCTACCACGCCGTCCGGTACGGCCTTGGCGTATTCGACCAGCATGTTACCAAAGTTGCGCACCACCGCCCGGTCGTTGCGCACCTCAAACTTGGAACTTACCGCCACTTGGTCGCTCCCCTTGGTAATCACGAGCGGCAGGAAGCAGCTGCGAGTCAGGGTCATGGTGAAACTGGACTGAATCACCGGCTCGAATCGCAGCATCTTGGGATACATGGACAGTGGGGACAGGGTGCCAGACGTAATGACCACGCTCGAGAAGCGCTCGAATACGGGCTGGATGGCCAGCGACGCGTCCAAACAGGTGAAGTGCAGGATCGGGTTGGGTACCGTGGCCGCGTCGCTCTCGAACGGTTCTAAAATGAGCAGGAACCCTTTATCATAGGTAGCCACCAGAGTGGCGAAGGATGCCACGCGCTGCAGCGATGTGAGTTCCTCCAAGTCATTAAGCTCCAGGGTGCGGATGATCGAATTGAGCCGCTCGGCGCAAAAGCGCAATGGTTTACTATCGATGAAGGTAATGTCACGCAGGTGCTGAATGAAACTGACTGGTGTCTCGGCCACGACGTGCATGACCCGCAGCCGCGTCTTGAGATACTCAATGAATCGGCGTAAGAACGCGATGAAATGCTCGGCCTTACGGATGTTACCCGGAACTGCCTCGTTTAACACGTCTTCAGGAAGCACCGGGTTGGCCAGGACAGTGTTTTCGTCGCGGGCTTGGCTAGCCTCGCGGAGTCCCTCCACCAGGCGCGAATACTCGCTACGTAGGGCCTCAGAGTCCTTATCCCGGGCGGCCCGGATGCGCTGCTCGAGGAGGTTAACGCTGCGCGTGCTAGCCTCTAAGGTGGGGCGCATCAGGTCGATACTGAGAGCCTCGATGCACACGTTGTCAATATTGTGGGCCTCGTCAAACACCACGATCGATTCGCGTGATAGCTCCTTTGACACCAGGTCGGCTACCTTGGGGTCCAGCATGTAATGGTAGCTATAAATCACCACATTGGCGGCCCGGATCGCCCGCCGCGCTAGATAGTACGGGCAGTATGACTGTTCGCGGCCATAGGCTCGCAGATCGTCCAGTGTGTACACGCCCGCTGGCAGGGGCAGGTCACCCGCCGCCTCCAGTCGCTCGTAGAAATCACACAGCTCAATATCTGGTTCGCCGCGCTGCGCTCGCCCGCGAATCCACGACGCCGTCAGGTCCCGGCATTTAGCGTCCACCACCTTACCCTTCTTCTCTTTGCTCACTCGCGGATGCAGACACAGATTCCGCCGGGAGGTCAGTCCTAGACCCAGAAATTCGCAGGTTTCACCGACCTCCGCCCGGAACGCCATCAACCGCTTCAGCTCCGCCAGAGCCTTGTCGATCTCGGGAACGGTTCGTGAGCAGTACACCAGTTTCCGCTTCTCTGGATAAAACTGGCAGTGGAGGATGAAGTGGGTCGCGTTGTTCAGGTGACGGGCGATGAAAAGTTAGCCAAGCGGGGTGGGGTGGGTAGTTGGGCAAGGCGGAGGGACAGGCACCATAGGCCACGCATTATGCGCGCGCACATGACTGGTGTCCTTGCTGCAGCTGGTTAGAGCCCACTCACCTGTTGGTAGGATATGATAAGCGATAGAAGCGACACGGTCTTACCAGTCCCCGAGGGCATTTCGAGCATACAGTGGCCCCGGGCGTCAAGGCTCTTCTTAAGGTCCACCATATAGGCATACTGCTCAGGGTAGATGTAGTCGTAAGGAAAGATGACCGGCAGGTCATCGATAAAAAACTTCATGGTCAACTACGACTGCGGCGAAGGGTCTGTTGTACAATGGGCGCTAAGTGAACGTTGGCTAAGTCAGGAAAAGGATTAGAGGCGTCAAGCGTCGTAGGGGAATTAAAGGGAAGGCAACAAGTACGAAGCTGGCTTGTGAGATGCAGTGGGGTCTTGAAATGGAATCCTTCACAGTTGAGCGAATGGATCCAGGGACGACTAGTAGTTAGAACCAGCAACGTAAAACTTTGCAGTAGGCACTGGGTAGTGGGCTTCATCACCCGGCTGCGGTAAGGTTTGGCACTCCCCTCCATGGTGTTGCTGTCACACACTCACTGCTACATTCTAGTGCCCCCCACTAAATATCTACTCAACCCCAGCCAGCTTGAAATAGCGCAAGCCTTGCTATAATAATTATATTGATGCCAGAGGGCTGAGTTGAAAAACACTAACCGGCCCTTGACAAAGCCACTAGTTTATTTGCCATGCTTCTTCTTGCCTGAAGTCAGCTTCTCGCGGCGTTTCTTGACGGCCTTGGGCATCTTGACCTTGCGCTTCTCACGGGCAGCCTCCTTGGCCAGGCGCTTCCGTTCCTGTTGTATCAAATGAAACGTAGAAAGTACGTGGTCGCTATTAGGCATTGGTGATGAACAGACCTTACAAACGGGACTGGATAACTACCTGGTTGGCTCTGACGTCAGGGCCCGCCGAAGCGGACATATACACGTCGTTTACTTACCTTTTTTGCCTCCCGATCCTCGTACCGCTTGCCGCGCGGCTCCCGTTCAGGGCGCTCGTCGTCCGAATCCGAGTCATTGCTATCATCTTCGTCGCTGGAAGTTTCCTCGTCCGAACCCTCTTCATCGGGACTGCCCTGCCCCTCGGCGTCACTACCCGAGCGATCCTCAGTGAGCTGTTCTTTCGTTGAGACTAGCCCCACGGTTTCAGCTCGAGGTGCGGGTACCTTAGCCACTGCATCGGCTTCGTTTTCATCTCCTTTGAGATGCAAGCCAATAAATTTACGGTACAGGAGCTGTTTGAAAGGATGTAGACAGTGTCGAGATACGGCATTGGGGTTAGCGCGCAAGCGACGTCGGCTATCCGCCACCAAAGTTCCTATGAAGCCCGTAGGCTACTGGTAAGTCGAGATTGTTGGCATCCAAAGTCAATTTCGAACCCGAGGTCTGCCGTCAGAATCCAAACTTACCTCGTCGCCCTTGCCCCGGCTGATTTTTATCACGTCTCCTTCATAGTCGGGCACCTCCGAGAGAGTACGCGGTAGGAAGGCGTGACGAAATACTTCCTCGTCGACCAGTTTCCGGTCCTCCGCCGAGAAGGTCGTAGTATACACGATACGCCGCTTGCGCTTGACGCGCCGCTTTTTCTTTCGCCCGGCCTGGTCAGCGTCACCGCTGCCCTCGGCAACAGGCTGCGAAGCCGCGGCCGGTAGATTAGTCGCGGCACTTTCTACCGGTAGAGGAGCTGTGGGCTCAACTTTGGGTGCGGGAACGATCCGCTCTGTAGGCCCCACGGCCGCGGGCAGGATGGCAGTGGTAGGCTCGGCGGGTAATACAGCGATCGGCGCCGCGACCTCACCCACATCGCCTGTGACCATCGTCTCACGCAGACGGTCCAGCTCAATATCCATCGCCTCCTCACTGGTTCCGAAAGTCTGAGACGTAACGAATTTGAAGAGCGTGATGAGGTCTAGCACCGCCACGTCCTTGCGTCTGAAAAAATCGTTGACGTTGGTGCAATCCATACGCAAAAAGTCAAAGGCGTGCGGGTGCTCGTGTTCCACAGACTGGGACACATCGATGATGTAGAGGGTTTTGGCATGGTATCTGGCAAATGGAGGGATGTTTGAAAGGTGGTTAAGAAACTAAATTACCGACCGGACTGCGCGAATCTAAAAACCAGGGACCAGTTTGACAAAGGTTTCTCACTGACGGCCTGCTTTGTCTAGGACAGGTGCTACTTACAAAATATTGTACTCGCTCAGATCGGCGTGCACTAAGTGGCATACTTGGAACATGGTGCGCATCAGCTTGACCAATTTCCGGTAGAGATCCGGGAACCGGCTCTTGTCAATTTCTGCATCTTTTAGTCGTGGGTAGGCCCTACGGGTATGGCACAGCAGTGACAGGGGGGGGAGCAGCGTGAAGTTCAGAGTTAGCATGGTTCCCTCTAGGGGGGGGGGGGGGCTATATCGACAACAGTTACCCACGCTAGGCCGCCTTGACACTTTTGCATAATATATTGTAAGTATATACTTACCAGCCATCCTTGTTGCCGAGGAACCGCATGACAAGCACGTGCATCCGAAGGAGCAAAGGCTCCGGGCAGGGTATCCCGGCGGTGTGCAGCCGCTTTAGATTACGCATCTCCTTCTCGGCCCACACCTTGACCATCTTGCGGGGGTTGTGTCGGCTGTAGCCGGCTCGGAACCGAAACTCGCCCGTCACGTAGCGGTCGCGATCCTTGAATACCAGGATCGATGTCTTGTAAACTTTGATGGCGTAATGCTCGGTGGTCTCGGTCGTGGCATGGTAAACGTTAGCCTGCCCCATAGTGTGTAGAAGGGGGATGGGAAGGATGCGAGAGAGATAAGTTAACGACATGGCCTACGGTACCAAGTGGCGAAGGGCTTACGAAGCGGTGGTGCAGGTGCACGCACTTGAAAGGCCGAAGCAGGGGAAGGTCAGACCTACCTCTTTTCCAGTACTAATGCAGCCGTTGATTTCCTTGATGAAGTTGCGGTTGAGCAGTTTGAAGAGGATAATGCGGGTACGGGGATCCAGAACCTGTTCGCTGGTAGCACGGTCTGACTTGTCATTGGCTGTCTTGACTCCACCGGCCGCTTTACGAGACCCCGAGCCATTGCTGGCGTAGTCGCTACCCCCACCAAAGGTCGTGAGGAAATCGGTATTGACCATGTTGACGCCCAAAAAACTATAAAGACGAAAAGGGGGTAAAGGAGGTCGCTCGTGGCTGTTAAAGGCGGCTATTGTCCAAAGAAATGAGACTTAAGCACGGGGAGGAACGGCATGACTTCCTCCAACGTGTGCCTCGGTGACAGATATTGGCTGTTTCTGCCAATTGGTAAAAAAAATATAGAAACCGTGCCAATAACCTCCCTGTGGTTACCGGACGTAACTACGTCCGTGGACAGGGCTAGCCCACAACCTCTGAATCGATTAACGTCACGTGATGGTAAATCGATGCCGAGGATGAGTGAGAGTGCAGTTCAAACTATATGGCACGGGTTCCATCACTAATGGCTCCCCGATCTGTTGAGGCCGTTTAAGAAAATGGTAGCGATAGATTTATAGAAACCCCACTGACCATCTCGTGTCAGCTGTGAATCGATTTACCGGTTAAATAGTTTATATTCGCCGCCATTAGTGCTCTGATGTAGCACTGTGGCAATCGAGGGATAAACCCATCAAGCGAGTGAGATTGTAGGACCTACTCTGTATGGGCAGACATCGGCGGTGAGCATGTCTCCTCAATACAGATTTTTCTCGGTCCGGGCGAGCTTCGCCCTCTAGGTGATGGAAGCAGTCCATTGATCTCTCTGCGTGAAGACACGAAGAATCTGACTCGCAACCCACGATCGAACCAATAAAAGTATACCCGTCGTGACGGATGACGGCCCGCCACCATGACGAGTCCTTAGTCCACTGTCCCCCTGAACCCCTCACTGTAGGGAATAGCCCTGTTACATGTAGAAAGCGGCCCGGGCTTAAATGGCCCTTTATACCCGGTAGTCTTACAGGGACCTTCCATAATGATCATGGCGCCGTCGCGTTCCAGTTAATGGATCGTATCGAAGAACTCCAGACATGTATTCGAAAGAAGATCATTTGACCTTACGCTCGCCGATCAACCAAGGTGAAACTATTGTACAATGCTGTCTTGGCTATATCATATTCACCGCCTGTGCAACGGTCCTGCTATTCCATTTCGAAGGAACCATTGTGCGCCCACAACCTACAAGTCAATGGGACCTGCAGCTATCGGTATGCGTCCTATTATATTCCGAGACGAAACGATGCCCGTCAAGCCTCCACACACCCCCTTCTCCATCGTGTATATCGAAGATACGGCTGCACTAGGAGATCTAATACGCTACGTAGGGGGAAGAAAGAGACAGAGAGGGAACAAACCAAGTGCAGCGATTGGACGAAACATTACAATCACAGAACGCGAAAGGCCCTCAACCGGCCTTCCCTTGTTACGCCTGCCTCGCTGCCCTTAATTTCTCCCTTTTCTAGGCCCACCTAACGGGAATACGGCAGCGGACGGGGAGGAGACGTAACTCGATACATAAATACACTGGAGTGTGCTTCCTCTTATCAACTCCAGACTAACTTCGCATCATTACCCTTATAATCGGAGATTTCGTAGTAGACCATCCTTTATCAATTACTCGACGTCAATTTTCCCGCCTCTCCCTTTCTGCCTTGCGTTCTTATCACTATGCGCGTAAAAAAATATCATCTAACCCTTGTCGCCCTCGCTACAACATCGGTTGTGGGCGTATGCTCTAGCTCTCTCCCACCCCTTAAATCGGCTAGGGAGGGAAATTTGGCTACAGACAGCATCACAACCGAAGAATCTACTTACAGTACGATCCCAAGAGGAAACACATACAGGTTACTTGGGAAATGGGAGGAGCATTTCAAAGCAGGCGAAGGCGAAAACTATTCCCCCCAAGGTGTACAGGATTGGGCCGGCAATCCCAAGACGGAAGGTTTGACACGACAGTCACCGATGGAATCGGTTACCAACCGACTTGCCACCTCTAACCGAGGCTATTTTGAACCCAGTGCCAAGTATATGAACACCGACAATATTGACACCCAGATGCCTCTAAATCGTGGCGTTTTGATTGGCGGCGGTGTGGCTCAACTCGAAGTCAGGGGCAACTCAATCGACACTGAAGGTGCTCTGAGCCCTGAGGAGACTCTGGGTAGTTCCTTGACTCCGAAGTCCAAGAGTAGTGAAAATGAGGCCCAAGCTAAACGCAACATCGAATCTAAACCATGGTGGTCGTTTAATCCATGGCGGTCGTTTAATCGACAGTTCATGTCTTCACAGCCAAAGGAAGATACTTATACCTACAACCCCAACTTCATCGGCATAAAGCAGTACTAACAGGTACAGCAGTCCTCTAAGGGTCACTCGGCAGTAACCATCCACCTCTATCAGGTAGTTGGAATTAGGAACCAAAATCCACACTTTCAGCTAGCATCACTAGTATATTTAGTTTTAATTAAAGCTTGAGCACTGGCACGCTGGCGGAATAATATGTTGGGGTATACAGTTATATTAAATTTGCCAGGGTAAAGGACCCAAACAATAGCTGGAGAGGCGATTGGTGCATCTCGATGGGTTTTAGCCGGCGTACGCTCGTCGGCGTGTACATTATTACAGATTGCTACATAAAGGAAAAAGGAAATCAAGCGACGGAGGAGGAGAGTGTGAGCGAGGAATAAAACCCATTAAAAACGGCTGAATGTGGAGAGAGAGGCGGGATGACATTGTTATGGTGAAGGTTTGCGTGGAGAGGGAAGGGGTAAGGTATCAAAGATTGATGAGAAAATGGAAATCTGGCGTGAGCGCGTACTTGTGGCGACATTTTTGTACGGCGACAAAATCCTCATATCGTTGCAATTAATGCGTGAAAATAATAAATGGATGCGCTCCCTTCTATGTGGGCGAGAAGAAAGGGGTGAAGAGTTGGGGAATGCGCTTTAAGGGGGAGGTCGGCCGGAAAAAATTCTACCGAACTAGTTGTCCTCTGAGAGCCAGTTAGCAGCGTCTTTCGCCGCATGAAGGTCCTTCCATCTTGTGTCAACAACGGTGGCCTTGGTAGGCTTAAATATGCGGGAGTACCAGTTGCCAAATACAAGACCGAAACGGGATTGCGTGACACCGCGGTGACGGCCGATGGACACAGTCATTAGGTTGGCTTTATCCCGGTACTCCTCGAGACGCAACGGGGCCATACGGGCCAGATCACGGCGCTGGTGGCTAACATCATGCTCAATCAGGTGTTTGAGGTTGCGGGCGGTGACGCGGGCCTGGGCGGCGGCGTGGACGGCGAGTTTGAAGCACGGGTGGTCGTTCACATCACCAATAGCGAAGATGTGTGGGAAGCGTGGATCGCGCAGCTGCAGCGTGAGACGCACGCGCAGGTGGTTAGTGTTGGGATCGACAATCTGGACGAGGTTATCAGCAAGGGACTGCATGAAGTGCGTGTCGACGCTGATGCCCGTGCAGCAGAATTGGAGGTCCGACTCGATGGCACGCCCCGAGGCGGTGCGTAGGATGCGGGTACCATACCCAGGCTCCAACCCCTTCTCCTCGGGCAGTATAACCTTCTCGTTGAGGATGACCTGCACGCCTAGGGCCTCAAGCTCCTCGCGGGCCCGGTCGCGGAAAGAATCCTTGTAGTCATCGAGGAAGAGCTTGCTCTGGTTGTGTACCAGAATAACGCGCTTCTCCGGGTACTCGGTGGCGATCTCGCCGGCAAGCTCTACGCCCACCGGTCCACCACCAATGAGGAGGACGCGGGCGGCCTCGCGGATGCTCTGATAGTACAGTAGAGATATCTCAATACCTTGGGCCGCCGTGAAGGAATTCATTTTAGCCGGATCCGGGTAGGTAGACCCGGTGGCCAGCACCAGGTAGTCGAACGGCAAGAAGTTAACGGGGGCTTCGATGGTGGCGTACTCAACGTGGAACGGGAACACGCGAGTCAGGACGCCCTGGATGACGGTGTGGCCATAGCGGCCGTTGTTCTTGAAGAGATTATCGTAGGGAATCCATAGTTTGCGCGCTACGTTCTTCTGCACCACGGCACGCAGGGCTCCCACGGTGTGGAAATAGGCTTCGCGCTTTTCCAGGATCGTAATGCGGACTGGGAGGTGGGCGGTGAGGCGCTCCAGTTCCATGGCCAGCGTAACTCCGGCTTTAGAGCCGCCCACAATCAAGATGTTGTACACCTTGGTACTAGGCGGGATCCCGGCAGCCGACATGACCGACATGATATACGAGGGGGCGGGTTGAGACAGGGTGGTAAGGTGCTTCGGGTGCAGGTCAACAGTAGTTTGAGCTAGGCGACGGCAAAGTGCGACCAGCGTGTCGAGTGAGTTTGGAGAGTAAGTGGGGAACAGTAGTGAAAAATGTACGTAATGATCAAAACGACTAAAGTGGATATAAGGATAGAAGTAAACGTACAAGGATATAAAGCGGAAGAGTGGAGAGGTGGAGGGTGAAAAGGGAAGAAAAAAATGCTATGCAAAGGTGGGATTGAGGGCAGTTGAAGCGAGTGTACGTCGATTGGTTTCGGTGGGGGTGCGATATGTGGCCAACACGGTACTGGCGGATAGATGTAGGGTGGATTGGAGTGGACAAAGGCAAGAGAGGCTGGGCACGTAGGGGCGCGGAAGGCAAGGTCTTGCCGTTAAATAACTATGGTGGTATACCTTCTACTATTCACGGTGGCCAACGATAGATGGTGAGCGAGGGAGTGTGGGTAACTACACGCCGGGCTGCTCCCCGCTCGGATTGGCCACCCCCACTCCTCCAACTTCTGGCTGGGGTGAGGGGTGGGAAACATTGGCAGTAGGCTTGTCGATTCTAAGGTCGACCGGACGGTCATATTCGGAAAAAATCACACATGCACTGCGATTTCGTATCCCGCTTAACAGCTCCAGCCTGCAAGCGTCGGAGTTCATCAGCTCGATTTATCATTCGTCTAACGGGACCGCTCGACCTCAGATGGGAGGGGACTCAGGAAGACCGCCGGGTCTACAGCGGCGACAGTAGGATTGGTGGCCCCGTTGGCTCTGGAAACCAAGATGGTAGATAGTCAGAGCCCCAGGTACTATGCCTTTCCTGACTAATTATTGTCCAAATGGATTGTGGAAGGTTTGTGTCCGGAGGTCGTGTAGCTATACCTACCTGATTGACGACCGCATTGTAAACACATAAGGGTGGAGTTCCGATGGGAAAACTTTTGTCAGTAAGACCAACTGGAGTTGGATGCAATTTACGTCCCCCATGGTCACCGGTAGCGGTGTAGACCAACCCTGGGTAACATGCTGAGACGCCGCCAACTTTCTCGCCATTCAGTGGTCTGCTCGATTATCTATTGGGTGGGAGGGGGAGTCCTCCGCTAGCCTCTAAAGGCCGGCGCAGTACACTCGTCAACTATTCTACTCGATCCTCACCCTAGGACTGTCGGACCTGGCCGAATACTAGCTTAATATATTAAGGGTGAAGAGTCGTCAACAGTAGCGGGATCGACCGTCGGCTAGCTACCTTGTGTGAAATAATAAATCATACTGCCGCGGGATTGGAGACCACCTATTCGAAGCCATAGGTGTCGCAGCAATTAGATGACTAGGTATAGGTCTGTACACAGCCTAGAAGTAAATAAAGAATCGCGCTCAGTGCCCTCCTCCTTTCCCAACCGTTGGTAAATCGCCCCACACTCTTCATTCCTCCAGAGAATGCAAAGGTGGCTTCCTTTAGGTAGATAGTATACCCACCTTTGCTTGCCTACTGGCAAGCTCCGAGACCAGCCTCAGCTCTACAGCATTATCTAAAGGGCGAGCCACGATGAAACACATGTGTCGCTAAGCTCCACAGTAACCCACATACATAAATCAGTTATAGAGCGGGGAGCAGTCTGGGAGGAGGGGGGGTTGTCACCTGCTTTGGTAGAAATTCGGCAGCGGGGCTAATAGAAAGGCCAGCGTGGGTGCCAAAGTGCCCTTCTGCGTCGGCTGATGCTGCAAGACATACTTTGGCCCACCTCAAAGGTGACATGGGTGAACATGTTAATAGGTGCTGTCCCTACAGCTATTCCAACTATAGGAGTTTCATACCGACTGGTCAATAGTAATAGGTTAAAGTTTGAGCTGTTATCACCATCTTCCAATTCGCCGACTCGACCTGATCTGATTTCGACCGAGACACAACGCCTGTTCCAACCCAAAAATTACCTGGACTGAAGGCGGATTCTCTAAATGGCAGTAGACTTTTCACCCACCAACCCCGATCAGTGAGCAATATATCGGATATCCTGATACCTATTCACCCGAAACAAGCCTCCAAACGCGTTGGGTTTTGAATGAATGACATAATCAGTAATTCACAACGCCGCTGCTGAAGGCTCTGGCCTGGGAGGGCGGGGGATTAGCTGAGAGCATTATACTTCCCGGCCGCGGACTCCTTAATGATACAGTTTCTAAGTGGTATGTAATTATCCGACACTGGCTGCAGGTGCGTTCGCCAGGCTAAAAATTGCCCGTCGATCCCAGAACTAAACTGGCCAGCACCACCAAAGTAGACCAGCCCCCTGGCAAACCGTAGGTCCGACAGGGGTGGCCAATGACTGACTATTTATCTTTGGACCGCAAAGTACATTCCCACATGATACCTGGGAACCGCGAATACGGCGGCACCCTACAATCCGATCGGTTGCCTTTGCCAGACATCGCAAAAAGTTGCAGGTATGGGGGCTGGCGAGTCAGAAACCGTATACATTCAACCGACGTCGCCTGGTTTATGGGGCGGAGGGGAACTGTCACCTGTCAGTGGGCACCGTCGGAAATTCAGGGCTGCTGGCAACAGTTTTACTGGACCTGGAGGTCAACGTCAGTCGTTTCTCCGCATTGTAGTGGAGCCGCCCATCCATATCTTTCTCGCGCCCCAGTGGCTGGGGATATACAGCTCATGGGCGGAGGTTTATTTGGCCAGTGATCGTTCATTGGTGCGTTGTACAGAGAGAAATAATAGGAAAGACGCGATCAAAGGAAGCCAATAAATCGGAGACATTATAGAAAATATGGAGTGGAGAGGACACATTACCAGGTATTAGTGGAGGCAATGGGAGCGCGGATGTAGGAAGGGGGGTAGGCAGGGAGAGGGAGGGGTTAATCCTGAGCAGAGTCGAGGACCTTATGCCTCATGTAGCCTAGTCATTAAAGTAACGGGCGAATACGGTAATCCATGGTCAGGTAAAATAGGATGAAGAGGGGGGGAAGCACTGGAGGGCATTAATGTGCTTGCTTATCAAGAAGGCGGAAGGGAGGGGAGGGGTGTAGACTCACAAACGCGAAATGTGAGGCGTCAAAGCGAGGATAGAGATGGGGAAGAGGGCGGGCAGGGTTGGCCGAAGGGATAGGTGAACCGCAGATGGTGTGTGGGGAACTGTAGTGTGGGAGCTACGCTATAATTAATTCTCATTGGCCAAAGACAGCGCAAGCTGAGGACGAGTGAGGAAAGGGCCACATGGCGTAATAGTAGACCAGGCCGCTCCCCCATTTTCACACATCCTGTCCTGTCTAGGTCGTTTACTCCTGGTCGCTCCCAACGTCAACGTTAACGGTGGAGGCGGCAGCGGTCGTATCCCGGCCGGCAAAGAGGGACATGGGAATGACCCCCGTGGATGCGCCCCCGGTCTTGGCAGTTAGTCGCGGGGGGACGGGCAACCCCATCTGCCGCCACTTCTTGGCGAGTTGCAAGTCGCGGCCCTTGAAGGCGCGGGCAGCCCAGTTTCCAAATACCAGGCCATGTGGGAACAGACAGATGCCCTTGGCCGGACCTAGGGCCAGGACCAGATAACCTTCCGAGTCCTCAAAGTTGTGCAGCCGGGGCAGTTCGGGACGTTTGACAGAGTCGAGGTTACGAAGCTCGGTCGTGATGCATAACCGGAGGTTCTTGACGAGAATGCGGACCTGGTGCGTGGCGCGGCAGCCTGCTTTCCCACATTTGATGTCGTTAGCATCGCCGACGGCGAAAATGTACGGGTACTTGTCGTCCTTTACCTGAAGGGTCGGATAGACGCGAATCCGATCGTCAGGTCCCACGATACCCATGCGCGTATCGGTGGGTAGGCTATGGAGGTATTCGGTGTGCACCTGGTTGCCCACGGCATTCAAGATCTTGTCGGTTTCGATGCGGATGCCCTTGCGGGTCGTGATAACGTGGGCGGCCGGGGAAGTTGGGACCGGGGCGCCGCCGTGGGGATCGACGGAATTACTGCTGGTATCGTGGCCGGGGGCGGTGTGCGTCGACGTGGCGTAGCTGCCAGTGCGATGGTGATGGTGCTGGTGCGAGTTCATGGTGGCGGTTACCTCGGTGTTGATTGTGGAGGCCTTGCGGCTCATGGACGGGACAGTGGGACGGGGCCGCATGCGGTTGTGCGTGCCGTACAGAGCGTCGAGGTTGCTACTTTCCGGGTCTGAGTAAGACGAGGTGGGACTGGCCGGGATTCTGGCAGGACATGGGGCAGACGGAGCGTTAGGACCCAACTCGGCGGCGACGGCGTTCATTTCGGTTTCCAAATCGATCGAATCGCCCAATACAACGTCTACACCCATACTCCGTAGGCGTTGGGTGACCCGGCGGCGGAATTTGAGCGGGAGTGGGGAGCTGAGCAGCTGCTGGCCACGGTGTACAATGGTGACCCGTTTGGAGGGGTCGGCGTGCTTGATCTCGCCGGCCATTTCGACACCTAGGGGACCGCCGCCGATGATGAGTACACGCTCGGCAGCCTTGATGTCGTCTGAAAACTCCCCATTGACTTTGGCTGCTAGCTCTTTACTGCCCAGGACCGGGGAGACAGGTTGGGCGCAGGTCGACCCCGTGGCCAGGACCAGGTAGTCATACTCGACAATGTAGGGACTGTCCTCCAGAAGAAC